>VWXS01000138.1:0-74554 GCA_028584115.1 Stagonosporopsis vannaccii | reverse complement strand
GAAGAAGAAGAAGAAGAAGAAGAAGAAGAAGAAGAAGAAGAAGAAGAAGAAGAAGAAGAAGAAGAAGAAGAAGAAGAGGGGCAGGGTTGAAAGTAAAGGCAGAAAAGGGAGAGGGGCGGCAAGGCACACGGACTGTTGTTGAAGCCGATGCGGATCTGGTGCTGCTGGACTGACCTGGTCCAAACCACTGTATACGTTACATCTACTCCGACGTCTCCTTGGTACAGATGGTAAAAAACGCAATCCTACTCGTTGCTCACAGCCTGCACCAGTGCGCCCTTCTCCGCCTGATCCAGCCCGTCCAGCTTCGCCATGTCTTGTGCATCCAGCTCGAAGCCGTACAAATCCGCGTTCGTCTCGATCCTGGACGGGGTGTCGCTCTTTGGCAGCGGCACGAACCCGCGCTGCAGGCTCCACCGCACAAGCACCTGCGCGTCGGTGACGTTGTGCTTCTGCGCGATGCCCTGGAGTGTCGCGTCGTCGGCCTTCTTGTTGCGCACCAGCGGGCAGTACGCCTCGACGACGATGTTGTTGTCCTGGCAGTACTTGACGGCGTCTTTTTGCTGGCACCAGGGGTGGAGCTGCGGGTTTGTCAGTCATCGCTCCAGACAACAATGTGATGTGATGGGAGAAGCTACGGACCTCGATCTGGTTAATGGCAGGCGGCCACACCTTGCCGATCCTCTTGATCTCCTCAATGTGCCCGATGCCGTAGTTGCTCACGCCAATCTCCCTAACCTTGCCCTCAGCCTTTGCCTGCTCCAGCGCAAGCCACATGAGCTTGCGCTTCTCTGGTCCGGCGTTGGGGCTGTGGATCAGGAAGAGGTCCACGTAGCCGTTCTTGCCGGCCAGCTTCTCCACGCTCTCGAGGACACTCTTGTATGTGGAGTCGACGTCGCTGCCGGGGCTGAGGATCTTGGTTGTGAGGTAGACGTCCTCGCGTTTGAGGCCCGATTCTCGCAGGGCCTGCCCGACCTGCTCCTCGTTGGCGTAGTACTGCGCTGTGTCGATGTGACGGTAGCCGGCTTTCAGCGCCGTGAGGCAGGACTTGACGCATGTCTCGGGCGGGGATTGGTAGACACCGAATCCAAGCTGGGGAATCTTGTGTGGAGAGTTGGGGAGAGGGAGGGCTGAGTTCAGAGTAAGCTTCGACATGGTGGATGTGTTTCTTAGGATAGTGGGAGAGAAATGAGATGTGCGGGTGGTTGACACGGCAAGACGTGATAAACGGATCAGTCGAGGGGTAGTGAACATGAGACGGAGCTGCAGAGTGAACAGATTGTTCCTGTCCTGGCGGCTCTAACCGCCGCCTTGTGCATACCAGGCGCTCGTCTAGGTAGTCCTGATGTCATTGTACTGGAGCTCGTCGAGCTTGACTGTGGGTCAAATAAGTGGATTCGAGCTATGCTTGAGCGCTCAAGAATATCTCCGGCAACTTTTAAGCACTGGAAACTGTATATTGGGCCTGGATTGGTCTTGGTAGAAGCTATGCTCGGTATTTGTTCATGGTCGTTGCAGTGCAATTGCCCCTCCAATAAGGTGGGGCAGCAGCCCCGCTGTCAAACACATGTTGTTCGCGTTGGGCAACGGCAAGGAAAGCTCGCCATCTTATTTTTTCCCCTAGTGATTATCATTGCAACAACCCCAAGGCCGACAACATGGTGCTCCAGGCGATCAAGTACACAAGGGGACAGCTTGAGATCCTCGACCAGCTCAAACTGCCTCATGCTGAGGAATATGACCACATCTACTCCAGCACCGATGCATGGCATGCGATCAAGGAAATGCGGACCCGTGGAGCACCAGCTATTGCGATTGTGGCCGCGCTAGCTCTGGCCGTTGAACTCACGAACATGAAGCTCTCGTCGGTGGCAGAAGAAGTTCAGCTCTTCATCACAGAAAAGTTGGATTACCTAGTCACCAGCCGACCAACCGCTGTGAATCTTGCAGATGCTGCAGGCAAGCTGAGGAAGATCACTGAGGACGCGGCTGCAAAGAGTGGAGCTAGCGGAGACTCTGTGAGAGAGGCGTACGTCACGGCCGCTGAGCAGATGCTTGTTGATGATGTGAGCGACAACGAGAACATTGGCAAGCACGGCGCAGAGTGGATTGTGAAGAACACAGAGGCCGGCAAGAAGGGGCCAGTCAGCATGTTGACGCATTGCAACACTGGGTATGTTCGTACTGATGCACTTGAGGCAGGTTACTAAACTTGTCAGATCTCTTGCAACTGCTGGTTACGGAACTGCCCTGGGTGTCATTCGGTCTCTGCACTCCAGCGGGTCATTGAAGCATGCTTTCTGCTCAGAAACTCGCCCGTACAACCAGGGCTCTAGGCTGACTGCTTTCGAGCTAGTCCACGACCAGATACCGGCAACTCTGGTCACGGATTCCATGGCCGCAGCGCTCCTTCGACTCAGAGGCGGCAGCGAGAACATTGCTGGTATCGTCGTTGGTGCTGATCGTGTCGCTGCGAACGGTGACACTGCTAACAAGATCGGCACTTATTCCCTCGCTATTCTTGCAAAGCACCATGGGGTGAAGTTCCTTGTCGCAGCGCCAAGGACAACCATCGACCTGCAGACTAAGTCTGGGGCTGACATTGTCATCGAAGAGCGGCCTGGCAAAGAAGTTACCCTCGTGAAGGGACCTCGCCACGACGGGGTCAACTTGGATCTTGCAGTTGTGGAAACAGTCAGCATCGCAGCAAACGGCATCAACGTGTGGAACCCTGCATTCGACGTTACGCCTGCCGAGCTCATTGATGGCATCATCACCGAGGTGGGCGTGTTTGAGAAGGACAGCGAAGGGGTCTTCCACTTGGAGAAGGCTTTCCAAGCAAAGGGCTCGGAGGTGAAGCCCTCGACGATTGGAGGCTTGTAGATAGATTTGTGAAGGCGCGAGTATATAGATACCCATATAGACAAAGGTGTGCTGTCTTGGATGCTGCTGTGATCCCTCCCCCTACATCTCTCTGATGTTTACTCCCATAGCTCTGCTGACTCAGGGGATGCTCTTGTGGGTATCGTCACGCCCATGTCTCGCCCGGTACGGCGCACTTGCCGCGACAGATGGCGCTGCTAGCTATCCTTCGTTCGTTGTTATGCCTAATCTGAGCGAGCGCCTGCCTCATGAGCTCTTATTCTGGTCTTGTGAAGTCGACCCCTCGCTCGCGGGGCCACCCGTCTGTATGTCTTTCTCGGCCTTCTCGGCCTGTGCCAGCAGCTCTTCGATCTTCTTCTCCAGCGAGTCGAGGTGTGACTCCAGCGCCGAGGCGGTTCGTTCGCCCCGAGCGAGCTCCTTCATTGCCTGTGGTAGCTGTCAGGGGCTGTTCAGTCTCTCACGGAGCCGCCTACTTCAGCAAAGTCGGCGTCGGCATTGGGTGCCGGCGCTCCGTTCTGGTCGTGCGACATGGTGAATAGGATGCAGGGTTGGTGCTGATGCGGCCGCTCAGAGCACGTAGGACCGGAGGCTGCGTCATGTCCCCTGGGCAGCGGCGTTCCGCGAACGACAGCTCGAGCTCGGAGCCTAACGACAAACCACCTTCCCCTTCATCTCCACCCGTCCGCGCGCGACCCCTTTCGTTTCTCTAGTCCTTCCTCGCATGCGCAACACGCGAGCTGTCTAATCGACCCGCGACTGCTCGCACATCATGTTCTCCGGGTCCAACTGGAGCGCGAACAGCGCTCGAGGGCCGCCGCAGCCCCAGTACGGGCAGCAGCCGGGCTTCCAGGGCGGCATGCAGCCCCAGCAGACGGGCTTTGGTGCGCAGCCGCAGCAGACGGGCTTTGGAGGCAGCCAGATGCAGCCAATGCAGCAGCAGTTCACAGGCTATCCGGGGCAGCCGCAGGGCTTTGGACAGCAGCAGCCGCCCCAGCAGACGGGCTTCGGTCAACAGCAGCCCCAGCAGACGGGCTTTGGCCAGCAGCCTCCGCAGCTGCAGTCGCAGTTCACTGGCTTCCCTGGCCAGCAGCAGAACCAGGGCTTCCAGCCGCAGGCTCCCCAGCAGCAGCCCTTCCAGACCGGCGCGCCGCAGCAGCAGCAGCAGCAGCAGCAGCAAGCGCCCGCGCAGCCGCAGAGACCCCAGCCCACGGGCATGACCTCGTCCGCCATGGCCGATTCCTTCCGGGGACCCTCGTCCTCGGTGCCGCCGCCCGTGCCAGCCAAGTCGGGCAGCAAGATCCCCAGCATACGGTTGTCGTTCATCACGGCGCAAGACCAGGCCAAGTTTGAGCAGCTGTTCAAGTCTGCTGTAGGCGATGGCACAGCATTGTCGGGAGACCAGGCGCGAGACCTGCTCTTGCGGTCGAAGCTGCCTGGAGATGCACTCGGCCACATCTGGACCCTGTCTGACACCACCAAGTCAGGACAGCTTCTGTTCCCCGAGTTCGCACTCGCCATGTACCTGTGCAATCTGAAGCTGACCGGCAAGGACCTTCCGAGCGCTCTGCCTGACCGTGTCAAGAATGAGGTGTCGAGTATGGTCGACATCATTTCCTTCAACATCGCCGACGACCAACCGAGCCGTCCCACCCCAGCAAGCAACGCGCCCTCGTTCAACGAGCCTCCGACGATTCAACAGCCGCAGCCACAGCCATCGAACAGTCAATTGCTCTCGTCATTGGCGCCCCAGCCGACCGGCTATGGCCAGCAGAACATGGGCATGCAGCCGCAGCAGACTGGCTTCGGCCAGGGCATGGGGGTTGGATACACTGGCCCGCGTCCTCCAATGCCGCCAATGCCCACCGGATTCGGTGGCAGCAACTTGACTCCCCAGCAGACTGGAATGGCACCTCTCAATGCTCAGCCCACGGGCATGCCTGGCCAATGGGGTCTTGTCAACACACCTTCTACTGGTCTTCCCAACATCGAAGCTCTAGCAGGGCGCATGATGCCCCAGACAGGAAGAGACGCGGGCAATCACACTACCAGTGGACTGACTGGCAACGCAACTATTCCTTGGGCCATCACCAAGGGTGAGAAGAAGCTGTATGACGAGACCTTCAAGGCTTGGGATGGTATGGGCAAGGGCTACATTGCTGGTGCACAAGCTATTGAGATTCTTGGTCAGAGTGGTTTACCCAAGTCCGATCTGGAGAAGATCTGGACACTTGCGGATTCTGCAGACCGTGGTCGTCTCAACTTGGATGAATTTGCTGTTGCTATGCATCTCATCTACCGTAAGCTGAATGGATACCCAGTACCGAACCGTCTGCCTCCTGAGCTGGTCCCACCATCCACCCGCAACATCAACGATTCGATTGGCGCAATGAAGAATCTGCTCCGTGGAGACGCGGAAGATAGGAAGAATTCGGGTGCGTTCCTTCAACCCCAGCGCACTGGTGTCAGCTACCTCAAGACACACTCTTTCCGCTCGAACAGCCCAGCAGCTGGAGGCCGAAAAGATGCCACCGTCTTCCGGAACAACGATGACAATGCTGGCTATCGCTCAAGCGCAAGACACCGTGTCGGTGCTGGTGGTCGATCGCCTTCGCCCGCTTCTGGTGCATCTTCGCCTCCCTCTGGCCGTTCGGACGAGATGAGCTTGGAACAGCTCAGGAAAGCAGTAAAGGAGAAGCAGATCTTGTTAGACGCCATGGACACACAGGACGAGAATGCTGCTGATGAGGACGATGCTCTTGACCGCCGAGACCGTAAAGAGGCTGACGAACTGTACCGCCGCATTCGCAGGGTGCAGGAAGATATCGATGCTCATCCTAAAGCATCTCTGCATGGTGGAGACTCGGACGCGGAGCGTCGTGCGCTCAAGCGTCAGCTTCAGACCTTGACAGATCGCCTTCCTGAAGTCGCCTCAAATGTGCGCCGTATCGAGCGCGAAATTGCTGACGCCCAGCTCGAACTCTTCAGGCTGAAAGATGCCAAAGCGCACCCCGGATCCTCGTCTACGATTGTCGGAACAGGCCCTGGCGGCGCAGTCACCGAATCAGATCGTCTGAAGGCGCGTGCCAAAGCTATGATGCAAGCACGCTCCGCTGCTTTAACTGGCAAGCCTGCCCCTGCTGGTGACGACGCAGGTGCGGCTACCGAACGCCTGGAGAAAGAACAGTCTCGAATTCGATCCGAAAAGGAAAACAATGAGCGCATGATTCGTGATGTAGAGGACAGCGTCAACGAATACACCAAGGGCCTCGAAGCCAGTCTTAAGGAGGGCGGACACGACAGCCGCAGCGAGCATGAGCGTCGCCGGTGGGAAGAGGCTCTTGGCGTCGAAGATGAAGTCAGGGATTTCATCTTCGATCTGCAGCGAAGTAGCCGTGCTACGCGCGTCCGCAAAGAAGACAGGTCTCGCGATACTGGGCGCACATCTTCGCGCACGAACGAGACGCATTCAGCCTCTCGTTACGAGAGTCCTGCCCGTGCCACTGAGTCTCCTCGTTCGACGCCCACACCTGGTGGCGCATCTTCATACAAGACTCCAGCAGAGCGAGCTGCGTTTATCAAACAGCAGGCTGAGCAACGCATGGCCGAGCGCTTGGCCGCGTTGGGACTGCGGGCTCCAGCGAAAGCTGGCGAGACACCTGAACAACGTGCAGAGCGCGAGAAGAAGGAGCGTGAAGATAAGCTCAGGCAGGCTGAAGAGGAAGACGCTCGTCGTGAGCAAGAACGACAGAAGAGGCTGGAAGGCGAGTCCACTGCACCTCCAGCTCCGACCAAGGGCGCCGGTAAGAAGCCTGCGCCTCCTCCGCCAGCTTCGCGCAAGAACAAGACCGAGGTCGCACAGCACGATGTGCAACAGGCCGAAGCCGAGGCGAAGAGGGCTGAAAACGATATTGCTGAGCATGCTTTGCGAGAGCAGCAGCAGGCTCAGGAAGCGGAGACCAAGCGCATGGAGTAAGTCAAAACGAAGTGTTACTGAGAAGTCGTACTGACAACCACACCAGGGAAGAAGAGCGCCGACAAGAAGAGGAACTCGCGAAGGAGCGCGAAGCTGCCCAAGCTCGCCTGAAGGCTCTTGAGGAACAGGTACAACAGGGTAAGCTCAAGAAGGCGGAAGAGAAGAAACGCCGAGCTGGCGCGCAGAAAGAACAACAGGAGAAGGAAGCCAAGCTGGCCGCTCAGCGTGCTGAGATCGAAGCTGCACGTGAACGCGAGCGACAGTTGCAGCTCCAATTGGAGGCTCTCGACGACGAGGACTCTTCTGATGACGAAGGCCCTCAGAATATCACTCCCCAGGAATCTACACCTACTGCAAGCCAAGAACTTCCACGAAGCACAGCACCACCGCCAGCACCGCCTATGCCACAAGTGCCAGGGTCTTTCCCAAGCCCGCCAGCTTCGTCAGTCACTAGCCCCCACCCCGTCGCTGGGGGCGAGAGCACGAACCCCTTCTACAAGAAGATGGCTCTTTCGACTCAGGACAGCAACAACACACCTCCTCCTCCGCCAAGCAATACTAGCGAGGTGTCCACGAACCCATTTCATCGTTTGACGCAGGAGCAGGCCAGCAAGGCTGCCGCGCCAACTTTCAATGAGCCTGCCGCGCCTTCAGCCCGCACTCGTGGAAGGCAGGATGACGATGACTGGTCTGTCGTCGACTCGGACGATTCATCCTCAGACGACGATGAGGCTCCCACACAGGGAGGAGCTAAACACTTAGCTTCCATCTTGTTTGGCACCATGGCACCACCGCGACCATTATCATCGATGGACAATAAGGACTCGCCTGCTCAAAGTCCAGCTCCTCCTGCGGGCATTCCTCCCCCTCCACCAATGCCTGCAGGCTCTGCTCCTCCGCCACCTCCAGGACCTCCTCCGCCACCAATGGGAGGTCCACCTCCACCACCAATGCCCAGCATGAAGGCACCCGGCGGCCTGCCGGATCGCGGAGCTCTTCTTGGTCAAATTCAGGCTGGCAGGGGCCTGCGCAAGGTCGAGACGAAGGACAGGAGTACCGCATCTACCGCTGGTAGGGTTTTGTAGTAAGCACGGGGGTTTTTATTGTAGATAAGTTATAATATCATTGTTGCTCTTTTATTGGTGCGTTTCCGTGACTGTGGAGAAGTACTGGCGATCAGGTCCGGGTACCAAAGCCTTACAATGAGTGGATCAAGTACAGTCACCGGAGATCTGCGGGAAGTAAAGATCTGGGGAAACGTGGGATAGCCCGCAACAGCGGGGCTTCTCGGCCCTGTGCTAACGTCGCATGTTGTCCCTGGATGTGTTTAATCTCTACAGCCAGCAGTATTTCTGAAGGAACAGAGCTCGCATGTTGCATAATAGGTGGATTTCAAACGCTACGTCCTTCTAAATGCGTGTGGTAGCTAGGCGGTGCTTGGGTACTTACTTCTTTCTCTACATTAAGAAATCAAGTAATCTCATAACTGGCTATTGCTCTACAGAGCCTGTGCTGTGAAGGCCTTCGTTGAAGCTGGGCGACCCGAAACTATTTCAATTTTTCCAGCTTCGTTAGAGCCGGAATAACACATATGGGAAGGTGCGAGCTCAGGGCACTCGAGAACACACCCTCCGCGGAGGAGATTGAACTCCTGACACTCGCATTGGACGAACAACAGACACGATGCTGGCTTGAAGCATGCCGCACAAATTGCTCGGACGAACGAGCGACCGTGAAGAGGGTATCGCTAATAGTGATCTAGCATGCGGTGTTGCGATCGTTGGTAGCGTTCCCCTCCTCGCCACCCCCTAGGCAGGTACATCGGTGACTGGAGACCACCGACCCTCCATGTTATCTCCGCTGAGGCTTGCTCTCCCGCGCTCAAGCTCGCTTCGACAGCAAACAAGCCTTCCCTAGACACGGCTAACGGCATCTACGTCCTGTGATTGGTGCATTCGTCCGCCCTACAGATGCGACACGCTCTCGCTTTCGGATCATCCGAGGGTGGATGATAGTTCGGCTATCACCTCGTTGTCCCCGCTGCTTGGTTTTGTTTCATTGTCTGGCGTTGTGGTTTTCATTCTTCATTCCACGTGGTTCAAGGACGCCATACTGCAGATTTTCCATCGTGAAGGACACAAGAATCGCACGGCATCCCAGGTTCTCGGAGGCTTTTCACCACCTGTAGGTGAGTAGTACATGGGCTGCTCGTTAGAGTCCAGAAGCTCCAGCAAAATAGCCTTGTTCCCGGGTACTAACGTTACACTTCACAGCAACACTTCAACATGGCAACACCATCAACATTTCCGGTCCCTACAAGGGAAGCACAAGATCTAAATGAGAAGGAGAGCGAAGCATACCAGCAAGGTCAAGACGCCGATACATTCATCACAGATGTAGAAAAGGGCGTGCAAAGCCAAGCACTGTCAACTCATACAGACGAACGCACACTGAGTGACGACGCAGCAGTGCAAGAGGAGGCACGGGATCCGAACGTCGTTGACTGGGACGGGCCAGATGATCCTGCTAACCCCTTGAACTGGCCAGCAAGGAAAAAGTGGTCCATCATTGCTGCGCTGGGTGCTGTTACGTTCATCACTCCGCTCGCTTCGTCATTCTTCGCGCCTGGTGTGCCGCAAGTTATGCGTGCTTTTGACGAGCAGTCGAACCTAATGGCCACATTTGTTGTATCAGTCTACCTCCTCGGTTTTGCTATTGGTATGTTGCTCAGTACCCCCTTTTGGAACTTCAGCTAATGTACGCATTAGGCCCTCTCGTCATCGCGCCCATGTCAGAAATGTACGGACGCATGCCTCTCTACAATATCTGCAACGTCCTCTTTATCGTCTTCAACATCGCCTGCGCCCTCTCGAACTCCATGGGCATGCTTATCGCCTTCCGACTCCTCGCTGGATGCGCTGGTGCCTCTCCCCTGACCCTCGGTGGCGGCACAATCGCAGACATGTTCCCTCCCCAGCAGCGTGCAGGCGCCATGGCTATATACTCCATGGGACCATTGCTTGGTCCTATCATCGGCCCTGTATGCGGCGGTTTCCTCGTGGAGAACCTTTCCTGGCGCTGGGTGTTCTACATCCTCGCCATCTTCGGTGGTGTTTTTGGTGTCTCTCTCGCTTTCTTTGGCCGCGAGACCTTCCACCAGACCATTCTCGACAAGAAGGTCGCCCGCCTCCGCAAGGAAACCGGTAACATGCAACTCCGCTCCAAGCTTGACTCTGGGCTGCCGCCCAAGGAGGTCTTCGCCCGCGCCATCGCGCGTCCGATGAAGATGCTCTTCTTCTCGCCCATTGTGTTCCTTATGTCGCTCTATATCTCTGTCAACTACGGTATCCTGTACCTCTTCTTCACGACCATGACATTCGTCTTCGAAGGCCAGTACGGCTTCTCTTCCGGTGCGGTCGGGCTGGCGTATCTTGGCATGGGTGTTGGCATGATCGCAGGCATGGGCGTGCTAGGCACCATGTCGGATAAGAACATCAAGAAGCACCAGGCCAAGGGCAACGCGAAGCCCGAGCACCGTCTTCCCATGATCCTCACCATCCCTGGTGCTGTCAGCCTGCCGCTGGGCATCTTTCTGTACGGCTGGACAACGTACTACGGCGTGCACTGGATTGGTAGGTCTCCTCACTCTCGTCACCCAGTCTCACTTCTCTCTGTAATACAGCTGACATAATCTAGTCCCCATTATTGGCACAGCCTTCATCGGCGTCGGCAACCTGACCGCCATGATGACCATTCAGACCTACCTCGTCGACGCCTTCACCGTGCACGCCGCGTCCGCCATTGCCGCCAACACGGTGCTCAGATCCGTTTTCGGCGCCGTGCTGCCCCTTGCTGGACTCGACATGTACGACAAGCTTGGTCTGGGATGGGGCAACTCGCTGCTGGGCTTCGTTGCGTTGGCTTTCATCCCGGTGCCGGTGTTCTTCAGGCTGAAGGGCGAGAGGATTAGGACGAACCCGAGATTCCAAGTGCAGTTCTAGGTTGAGAGATTGAAACTATTGTAGCAAAGGCGTTCCGATGGATAGACGCTCTGGTCGAGAGATCATGGGCGAAAGTGCGATTGCATTGCAAGGCGAAAGTGCATGATAGATGGCTTCTTACACAGCATATACCCCTTAGTAGACTCTTGTAATCAAAAGTTAGTCAGGGTTCGGCGAGCCGACCCATTTCAATACAAAGGCTTCCAACATCATGAGGTGCTTGTTACATGTTGTTTTGTGTGCTGTGTAATGCCTGCCGTCAGATCGCCTGCTGACATTAGCATGTACGCACGTCTCTTGTCCATCCAAAACTCTGGTCGTCGACGCAGTCATCATACCAACGTGTAGCAAGTCCAGGTTCGATTGGTATGCGATCTCGAACCGAGCCAAAGTGCCCAGTGCACAGTAGATAGTAGGTTCCACGCCCAAACGCCGCGCCCTATGTCCGGTAGAAGGCTCAAACAGAAGGCTCAAAGAGAAAAGAAGAAGACAACAAGGAGAGCTTTTTCCCGCGCCGCGCGGTCCCTCCTTCTCACCGATAACATATGCCCCAACAAGCTTGCCACGGCATCCACGTGTAGGAATCCCTCCTCGTTCGCAAGCGTGGTTCGCTGAAAGTCATCGCCCGCCTAGAAAAACAGCCTCAAGACCTCGAATAGCAGGCCACCGCACAGCACAAACGCCAGCACAACTGTTCTCCCCGTTAGCCCAGCCATTCGTCCATCCAACCTTGCCGGCCGTGGGCCGTGAATGGGGACATACTGATCCAGCCCTTGCTGATTGGACTCTTCTGCGGCCCCCGGGGCTTCACGATCGCCGGACCCTCGGGCTTGCCCATCTTCTTCTCCTGCGCTTTGGCAAAGCGCATGTTCGCCTGGCGCTGCTGTGGTGTTTGGGCCTGTAGGGGTGGTGTTAGCAGGGGTGTTTGGGTCGGCGGAGCTGCGCGCCGATGCGGAGGAGCGACTGGCAGGGGGGTTTTTGCGTACCATTGTGACGGAAGTTGAGGTTGGGTTTCGAGAAAGTGGGATCGGCGGGGAGCAGGCGATTCGTAGGGGAGAGAGCGAGTAGAGCGAGAAAGGAGCGGATATATTGGTAGGGATGCAAGTGATGCAACGGTGTTCCCTTCGGAAATAGGAAGCTCGGACGCGGCGCTAGTGCGGAGGAGTGGGCGGAGGTTTGCTTTGCGAGTGCGAGGGAGCTTCTGAGCTTTCTTCATCGAGACCACGAAACTTTCAATCCATCGCTCCACGGCTCCAATTCGCTGTCGCCGATCCCTGACAACCTGTTCAGGACATCCAACTCTATCTTCAGAACAGCAAACGACGGAAAGTCGCAGTGCGCCACACATTACGATTGTCGATGCACACCACACCCGCCATGAACACCATTCGAGCAACACACGCCCTCCGCCTCCGCGCAACTCGTCAGCATCTATTCCCCCGTATCTCCCGGCGGAACCTCTCCATCGAGCCTCAACCGCCCACACCCACACCGCAGCCCCCCAAACAGCCCTCCAAAGTCGGCGCCTTCTACCGCTCCTTCTCCGCACCAATCCTGAAATGCTTTCTCGGCGCGCTGTTCACATACCAGCTAGCGTATTTTGGATGGATGAAGCTCGAGACAATAGAGGAGGCACACGACAAGAGGAGTGAGATCAAGGGCCTGCAGGAGGAGTTGGCGGGCGCAATGAATAGGAAGAGAAGGGAGGCGGAGGGGGTGGCGGAGAGGATCGGGGGGAATGTCGAGGGGGCGGAGGGACTGAGCGGTGGGAAGACGGGGAGGAGGGGGTGGTGGCCTTGGTGAGCAGGGGAAGAGGGTTGACGATGAGTGTCTGTGGAGTGAGGCAAGAAGTTATGAGTTTCAAGCTCGACGTGGTATTGCAATGTCAGGAGCGTCGTTGCTTCGTCATTGCTAGGTCCTGGTGTTGGTTTGAGGGAAGCGTAGCGGTCAATACGAAAGCCGAGAATTTCAAGGGCGTTTGATATGGTATGGATTTTCGCACGCTGTGGGTTGCTGCGTCCTGGCTGAACTCACGCACGAAATTGGAGACCGCAAACGGGCCGTTCGACGTATACTACGCCCAGCCACAATGTCAGCTGGAGTGAACCTCGGTCGAGCATGCCAAGCTGCCGTTCCCCACTCCAGCCTCACATCTACCTTGTTTGGCTAGCATGCCCAGAAGGGAGTGGACGAAGGATGGACTTCGATTGCAGAATTTCACTATAGAAGATCTTACCACAATCTGTAAGAGCCCGGGTCACCGATTTCATCTTCAGAAATGGCTGGAACAGAGACATACGAAGCAGCCTTCACCTCGTCAGCTGGTGCCGATCTGGCAGGACTACCAGTCTCCCATCTCGACTTGCCAGGGCCCTTTATATCACACGGACTGCCCTATCAAGTCGCATGCGCAAGACACGTCACACAAACCTACAATGCCTCGAGAGTCTTCGTCATCGCATCCGGCTCACTCAGCCGACGCACAGACAAGCTCGATATTCTCTTGAATGAACTCGGCGAGGAAAATGTCGTAGGCGTCCAGAGGGGCATGGCATCGCACTCGCTCTGGTCCGAGATCCTCTCTGTCACGTCCCTCGCACGTGAAAAAGACGCGGATTGCATCGTCACACTCGGCGCAGGCAGTCTGACGGACGCAGCGAAGCTCGTCGTCTTCGTAATGATTCCCGCCTCCAAATCAAATAGACCCTCAGTGCAATTGACCTAACAATACCAGTGCCTCGCAAACGACATCTCCTCCCCTTCCCAGCTCTCCTCCTTCGCCCTCGGCGCCCCCAAACCGCCTTCCCACATCGCCCGCCCCTCAGTCCCTCTCATCTGCATCCCCACCACTCTCTCAGGCGGCGAGTACTTTGCCCTCGCAGGCGGCACCAACGACGCCACCAGCCAGAAAACTGGCTTCTTGCACTCGGGCATGGGTGCCCGCCTCGCGATCCTGGATCCAGAGCTGTGTGCCACGACGCCCGCCTTCCACTGGCTGTCGACGGGTGTGCGCGCGCTGGACCACTGCGTCGAGGCGCTGTGCAGTCTCTCCGCGACGGGAGAGAGTGATGAGCGCGCAGAGCGGGGGCTGAGGCTGCTGGTCCCCAGTTTGCTAGTGTGCAAGGAAGATGGTGGCGATGTGCAGGCACGGTTCAAGTGCCAGATGGCGGTGCGTTTTGCGATGGAGAATGTGAGGGCCGGGGTGCCGATGGGCGGGAGCCATGCTATTGGACACCAATTAGGTGGGTTTTCTGGAGTCCGAGTAGGGAGAGAGTGCGTGTGCTGACGAGGTGCAGGACCGTTGGGCGTCCCGCACGGGGTCACCAGCTGTATCATGTGTCCGGCGGTGATGAAATTCAACCTCAAGCATGGTGGTTCGAACGCTGAGATTGCGAGGCGACAAGAAGTGGTGAAGAAGATCCTCTGGTCTGAGGCCAAGGTTGCAGAGGTGCTGAGGGGAGGTGGGCTGAAGCCTGAGACCAGCGATCTGAGCGATGCTTTAGATGTCCTGATTCGGTTCCTCGACCTGCCGCGAACACTCGGTGCGTATGATATCTCGCCGGATAAGATCCCTGGGTTGGCGAGGAATACGCTGGAGGATTTTTGGGCAAAGACAAACCCTGTTCCGCTTGTGGATGCTGCTCAGGTCGAAGAAGTACTTGAGGCGGTCAAGTAGCGAGGTTGCTACCTCTATCCCAAGACAAGGGTGGTAGCAAGCAGGATTAGTTAAGACCTCCCGAAGCGCGGGTCTTTTGCGGTAATTATTCAAATGGATGCGTCTATCACACTGTTGCTGCGTTTCAACAAAATACCTTTTGTGAACCAACAGAGACTTCACTCATAGTATTGTAGGCAGACTGGTTTTATCACATCCAGCAAGAGTAGCGTCTGGCTATCTACGTCGTCTACTATAGAATGGAATAGCGTTCACGAATCACGTGCCTCTGAGCATCAAGCATGTCCACAATGATAATGGACTCCTCACGGAACTGATGAGACATATCGTTCAGGAGACATTAAACTTCGCTTGAGTTCGCTGGCTTGAGGAATATGTAGAATGGGACGAAGTTGCAGTGATCATAGAATCTGCTCAGATTGAACTCTTCATTCTAGCAGCTGATCCCATATGTCGATCGTCGTCCGTACCGCTTGACAGCCGCCTACTGCTGAAAGGACTTGAGCAGCTCCTGCAACTGCGCGTATGTGTCATCGGGGTTCTTGACCGAGTGACCAATTGTCCTCTCATCGCTATAGATCTCGTAGTCATTTCCGCCCTTGTAGGTCTTATCACCGAAGAAGTGGATAGTCTGGTAGTCGACGCCATTTTCCCTCTCCTTCTCCTGCGCAATGAAGTTCAGGCAGTATGTCTTGTCCCAGCCAGTAGGGAACACGTCGAAGGAGATTTGCCCGCCGATCGAGTATGTGAGGCCGTAGTCGGGGAAAGCTTCCTTCAGCTTGCGCACCATGGTCGGGCGGATGTCGTGCTCTATGTCGTATTTTTGGTACTCGTTTCGCTCCTCGGTCGAGGCGTTACGGCCGATGGGGGAGACGTTGATCATGCCATTGCGGAACTCGACGAACGTGCCGCGCTTGATGGGGATGTCGAGGTCGGCGATGTAGTGCAGGATCCTAGAAGAAGAATATTAGACTGGAACCTTGTGTCCAAAGCAAGACGGGCTGAGCCCAGTCTAGCCTCGGTTCCGCGTAGGGGGACGTACCACTTCACGAGCTTGTTGTACTTTTCCTGCCCAATCCACCCAATGAAGCTTTGACTGGCCTGCTGCTCTCCCAGACGGTATGCTGTGAGGCCATTCTCGGCGAAGCAGAAGTCAAAGAGGGAAGTGACGTTGACGTCCGCGGTCGCGAGCTGTTCCTGCTGCTTGGCAAGATTCGAGCCACCTACAAAGCCGATGGCGACCTTGTGGCGGAGTTCAGAAAGCAGCTGCAGCATCTCTGGCTTAACAAGCTGTGTAATCGTTAGCGCACTGTGTATGATACGGTCCGGAGCCGTTTGTGAGGTTCAAAGTTGCTCTCGCAGAAGGAGCAGCTTTTAGTCCAGATATGAGGCTACGAGCTCATCGTAGGCTATAACGGCCGGAATCCATTTGGTTCTAGGGGATCTTACCTGGCGCGGTTTTGTAAGTGTGTCATCGACATCGAACAGAAGCACTGTGTTCTTGACCGGGCGCTGGTCGAGCGGGGGGTAAACAGAAGCTGCGGTGGCCATTTTGAGAATCTCGAGCTCTGAATCTGGATGACGAGAAATTGAAAGAGCGACAGCGGCTATGTTTGAAAGTTCAAAAGCCGAGTAGAAGTACAGAGAGTACGCAAGGGAGCTTCAATTGAACTTCGTGTCTTTTGGAGGGGCCTGAGATCCTCACCGCCTCGGGACTCGTGGGGCATCGCCTAACCAGATTCCGTCTACCTCCAGGGTCCAAGGCCAGGGGCAGGTCACGATGCTCAAGAACACCGTAGATGTCTGGATTGGAAAGGGAGCACTGCGTGACACATAATACGCACCTGAGTGGGATGCTTTAATTGCCCTCAATATTCCAAGTCATTGACTGTTGATGTGGTTTGAGGCCAGATCAGACCTACTGGCAACATATGAACATGAAGAATCTCAGTATGAATGATCTATTGCTTATAGGAACACTAGAAGAGTGTCATCGTATATATTGGCTATGAATAGAGTTATGGATGATGACAGCTTGGTAGGCGCCTGGCCCGCGCCTGTGTTGAATGCCGAGTTGACATGTGACATCGTTGCTTTCATCTTATCTCCATGCAGAGAACACCTCGGTTGTTTAACTTTGTGTAGTCCTTATTAATTGTAACTGCGTGCGTAGTACTTGTACATCCCATCTCAAGTCTGCTTTTTTGAAGCATGAAAAGAAAGCAAAGGTAAAGGGATGTCTTAGTGATCATTTGTTAAGAATGAGGTTTCTCGTAAAGGCTTACGAGTTCATGCTGCGCACTCATTGAGTACGTGCTCTTGATAGTGATCATTTGTTGAGAACGAGCTTTCTTGTAAAGGCTTACGAGTTCATGCTGCGCACTCATTGAGTACGTGCTCTTGATAGTGATCATTTGTTGAGAACGAGCTTTCTTGTAAAGACTTACGAGTTCATGCTGCGCACTCGTTGAGTACGTGCTCTTGATACGGTGTTATTTGTGCAACTTGACAATGTTGACATGTGTTCTTTTCCGAGACTTGTACGCAACCCATTTGTCATATCACGGATAATATTCGCCACGTCTCTAGCCACAAGCACCATTCGGATGATGAAGTATTTTAAAAGGGTGTACGATTGAAACCTGCTTGATTTGATTCGAGGAGATTTGTCACAGGGGGCTGGTACAACCATCGGCTGTGATCTGCGCTTCACTAGCTGCCCCACAAGCGCCCCATTGAAACACATTTTGGATGTCCGCGGCACGTATCGATCCAAATGTCATGTTTGGAAATTGAAAAGGGGAAGAAAAAGTGACTTGAATCGTCCCGTGTAGGTGTGAATTGTAGTTATAAGCTGTATCACTCCCCAGCATTTCATCAAAGCATTCTTGGTGAAAGGGTATCATAATTGCCTTCCAAGCAATTGGCCCGGGTTCGAGTCCCGGAGAATGCAAGCATTCTTCAATTAATTGCACTGGAGAGTTTCTTTTTGCTGTTGGTTGTGTTGGCTGTAGCCGAAAACCTTTCCCACCACGCCCACACCACGGGCGGTTTGTACCTGCTACTTGCTATCTGTGATATATTTTTTATGCTCGGTTCTCGTTTGGCCATCTGTTGCAAGCAATTGATGTCCTGTTGCTCTCTAATTGTGGGCAGCTGTCCTCTATGGGGCTTGAGCGCCGGCCTTCTCACGACAAGCCTTCCAACCCAAGATCTTGTGCGACGTGCTTGGTACGAACAATATCAGAGCATTACAACATTGGAAGACGAAAAAATCCATTCGCTGGCTGGGACCCAATCGTGGTGTGCTTCAGTGCGCACGTGAAGGCAATACCTTGCTCCCAAAAAATGCGCACTTCAGTTTGATCAAGTACCTCTTGGTGCTCGTTAAACCGAAGGCTGTGATGTTTCAATGATTGTTCCGATCTCTTTGTGATACCATCATGAGTGAGTGGTGCGATAGCGACCAAGATACATCCACGCTCATTGCTGGACAGCGCCGGAAGGCACATATCACAGAATACGGATCGTGTGAATGAGCATTCGGTGAAAACCATTTCATCCCAGCAGAGTTCAAACCCGGAGCGGACATGGACAGTCCACAATGTCACGAACAAGCAGTAGATAGTCAAAAGTTTCCGAAACAGAACTTTCGTTCATTTGAGCGAAGGTAAGTATTACACACTTAAAATTGTAGGTATCATCTCAACGTCACACATTGCGACATCTCCTCCCATACATCCACATTACACCGGCATACAACAGGTTGCATGATGAGGCGCTTAGAAAATGCGAGCGAAGAAACGCTTCCACGCGGGCCACTGCTTCATCTCCTCACGCTCGCGGTTGATAAGATCCCAGTCGAGCTCACGACGGCCTGTGTCGACGTCCATCTGGGCGGTCCTGAGCCATCCGGTGCGCTTCCAGAAGTATCCGCAGATCCAGAACACGGAGACAACGAAGAAAGCGAGATAGGCCTTGAAGAAGTCCTCAGCGGTACCGACGCGCTTGCCAATGGGAGAGACAGCAGTGTAGAACTATTGATTGTTAGTTTGTGAAAGTGAAGTTGCGAGACCTGGTGAAACATACCTGAGCCATCAGGACAATGACGATAATGGCGAGACCGAGCCAAGATCCGTAGATGCCACCAGCAGCCTTGAATGGGATCTCGTCGACGGTGTGACCGTGGTAAGCCCAAGCCTTGCGGAAGCGAATATGAGCGAGACAGATGGAACCCCAGGTGAACAGAGCAGCAAGACCAGACAGCGAGAGGAACCAGTTGAAAATTGTTACACCAGTGGAAGCAAGGTTCATGTAGGCGAGGCCACCCCACAGCAAGATACACAGGACGGATGCGAGAGGGCGACCGGAGCGATCCATGTAAGTGAAGATCTTGGGGGCGTATCCCTGCTCAGCGAGAGCAGTGAGGGTACGGGAACCACCGTAGACACCGGAGACACCGATGGAAACGACGGAGACAAGAATGACGACGTTCATGAAGCTGTCGAAACCCGGAAGACCACCGTCGCGACCGATAATGACGAAAGGCGAGGCGTCAGCACCGGACTCACCGAGAAGATCAGGGTTGTCGGAGCGAACGAGCAGACCAACGAAGGTCAGACCGAGGATGTAGAAGAGAGTAATACGCCAGAAGACCTGACGGACGGCACCGGGAAGAGACTTGAGAGGGTTCTTTGTCTCGGCAGCGGCAAGACCGACAAGCTCAGTACCGGAGAAAGAGAAGGCAGCAGTGACGAAAACAGTGCAGAAGCCCTTGAATCCGTTCCTGAACGCGCCGGGATCGTACCAGAGACGGGCACCCCAGTACTCGTCGTAGATACCCCTGGAAGGACCACCACCGAGAACGAAGATCAAAGAGATGATCATAAAGATGACGGTGGCGGACAGCTTGAGGCAAGACGACCAGAACTCTTCCTCAGCGTACCCGAGGGTTCCAAAAACGTTGATGATGATGATGAATGCCCAGAAAATGAACATCCAGACTCCGATGTGTACGCTTGCAGCATTCTCCCAATACCCGATGGTGATGGCAGCGACGTTGATTTCAAGCGGCAAGACAATAGCCCATTGGAAGACGTAGTTCCAGCCCATGGCGAAACCCCAAGACGGATCAATAAAGCGAGTAGAGTAGGTATAGAAACCACCAGAGACTGGGTACATGACAGCGAGTTCACCAAGAGCGTAGACTAGATGGTTGTCAGATGCGTGTCATTTTCACGTGCCAGGAGTGTACATACCGACGTTGAAGATCATAACACCCATAATGGTGAAATCCAAGAAGAGAGTAGCAGGGCCCTGAACGTGGATTAGCACGTGTTCAATGTCGGACGTTTTCGGTGTTGGCAACTTACACCATTGGCAAGGGCAGCACCAGAACCGACGAAGAAACCAGCACCGATGGAACCACCAATGGCAATCATGTGCAGATGGCGCGTCTTCATGGACTTGTCCAAGACGACCATTGGGCCACCCTTGGGGCGGCGCTGGAAGGACTTCAAGTTGAGACCATTGCGGGTCATGAAGTCCTCCTGTTCACGCCATTCGCCGTTGTACTCCTCCTGGGAGGAGACGGTGGGCTGGGTAACACCCTGAGGCGCCTTCTCGTCGATGGGAGCGACCTTTTCGTGGTCCATGATGGGCGATCTGCGAAAGAAGGAAGGGCAGAATAACGAGCAAGGCAAGGTAGAGGCCGGGCAGGCGCGCTCTTTAATGTGTTACGGGATCAGCAGAGGGGGACTGCTTTAGCCTGTGCCGCAAACAGTCGACTGGGGCTCGCGGCGCGTCCGACCAGGTAGCGATCCCCTCTGGACGCTGTGCACGGGGCACACCACAGAGTAAGAGACGGCTTGGCTAGCAGCCGGCGCATCCTTCACGGTGGGAGGCCGGGGCTTGAGGGTAGCGGACTGATACGCTCGCGCGCAGCCGTGAATGGCTGGCGCACACGAGCACCGTCGCGCTGCCTGTCAAAGAAGCGTTGGACGAGAGTGCACTAGCAGGGGGAGGCGCGCGGCGGTGCTTGGCTCTTGCCATCGCGGGGACGTTCTGCGCATTGGCATCGGTGGCGGGGGGCGCTGGGCAGGCCAGCCAGAATTACAGTGGACTCTGGGGAGGCCCACTGGTCAGACCCGGTGCCTGGAGCGGAGATGAAGCCCAACACGGACTGATAACAACGCCGCTCATCCATAGACACGGCGTTCCAGCAATCTTTCTAGAACCACAGCATTTGCTGGGCACCACTTGGCTGACCCGCCTTTCATCGGCTGCGGGTGCTCTCACCCAGCGGACAGAACGCCTTTTCCTTGTCAACTGCCCGTCCAGGCATGTGCGCCACGTTAGGCGCGAGCCTGCCGATAACATGGCACCCTGCCGCGGCGCGCGCTACACTGCAGCAACCTTCGAGAAGAGCGGCCTCAGTGGCTGTGAACATGGCCAAGCAATTGAAAGGGAATTGGGAACGGATTGCAGCGTGCTTAGCCTGGCAATGCTCACGTGTGCCTTCCCCGTCCCTCGCCTACTACGAGCACCTGCCGTTTTGGGCGCGCTAGTCGGCTTCAATTAGCTCCCTTCTAGGGCATCGCTCGCTTGGCCGCCGTATCACCACGCTGCCGCTCATTTGACTTTGTCACAATGGAGCAGGTGGCTGCTGAGGCGTCTGATGTTCCTCAGCGGGGCCAGACGTGCGAGCAGACGACGTCCGCCGCTGCGGTCGACCTGTTGCCTCAAAGTGAAGCCAAGCCAACGCAGGAGCCCGTGCGGGGCGGTGGTGTATTGTTTGGGCGCCTGTGTCGCGACATCCTTGCGTTACATGTCCATTGACACGGCTACTCGGCGCTGCTATCATTGCATCAGGCCAGCAGCGCCAGTTTCAGTCGCCCCCTAACGCCGCCAAACACCATGTTCGGAGTGCCCTTATCGCGCGTGGGGTCGCTGTATTGCCTCTGAGGCGCAACACTGGCATAAGAGGCTGCGCAGCTCGTTCTTCAGTCGCTGATAGCCACCTCAGATCTACGCTGCTGACCATGGTCAAAGCATATCTGCAAGCATCGTCATCACCAAGAGAGCCTCGCGCCTACCGTCCTTTCACCGGCCAATTGTAGCCAATCGCAACCAAGACGAGCTTACTCACGCCATTGCCATTTGCCAAGTTCAGCCCGCAATCAGCCTAGTGCGCATGCACATCGATTTTCGAATGCACCGGCCCAACTCGCGCCTCTGCCTCTGAGAACGCTCACTCCAAGCATCGAGGCTGCCACTGTTTGTATTGTTGAAATGCCCTTATCGCGCGACGTCGAGAAAAAGACCTGATAGCCCACTTTTCCTCGTGTTGGGGCGGCTCCACTGATAACTAACAGTTGGGGGTGTCTGAGCTTGTGATCTTCGACACGGACTTTTTGACAGACCCACGTTTACTGGGTCCTTTCGCGTGCAACTACCATACACTGTCAACACCACAACGCTTGTCGTGAGTGCAGCGTTTTCTCTCCTGAACCTACCGTACACTGTACGTATTCAACGTCCGCAACGTGCCGCCCCGCAAGTGGTTTTGTGGGCAACGCAGGGTTCGGTAGCACATTCCTTTCGGTCTGACCACGACCTAGGGTCGGCCTTGCGCGGTGTCTTACACGTGTAGCTGACCTTGAGGCTCCGTACAAGCGTGGTACTACCACATGTCACCGATCTCACCGCTCGTGCGACAGAAACTCGGTCTCGAGCTGCTCAATGTTCGCGTGCAGTGCGAGCTTGTCAGGGGGCGTGTTTGAATCCCCGTGCACACTGCTAAAGAGTAAAAATTTTCACAACGGCACCATCTTCAGCCACTGGTATGCTGAAGTAGCAGCGCAACAGACTGTGCCGATTGCCCGCATGCATGAATCTCCAGAGGCGCACCGAGTGTTGAAGTTCGTTTCCCAACTTTGGTGGTGTAGATCTGGGTTGCGGCGTTCAGCCTCAGGCACAGACTTGATCAGCCGACGCAAGCCGCGTCACCACAGCCGAACCCCCAGGTTTTCTCCAGATCCTCCAACGCCAGACTCCTGGGGTGCATACCCGCCCGTCTTATTATGGAGCTGTTACGTTAAAGAATCCATTACAAAAGGTCGGACCATTTGGAAAGTCGCGCACATCAACCGCTACTTAGGTAACAGCAGACATGGCTTGGCCCACCTTCCCCAGACTCTCGTATTAGATCTTCCAAGCTCTGCGGGGTATTTTGCCACCCGAACGCTTTACGTGAAAGAAACCATAGACAAACGAGACGTAGCCGCATGTAGGAACAGGGGCTGGAAGGCCGGACTAAGCGTGCGTGTCAAGATGGAAATAACTCAAGCAGCATTGACGCTTTTAACGCGCGCTCATATCTGACAGATTTGGCGAAGCATCAGTGCGTTTCATACCTATCATATCAGATTACGTACGTCGACTTCAGCCTGATAAGCCCAAAAAAATCTTCTTCTATGTGCATGAACAAAGGCCCAAGCTTCGCCATTTCCGAGTCGCGAAACGAGACGCGCAAAGTGTATGCGTAGATCCTTGTATGCATACCCATGTCTGGGCTCCGCTGCTAGTGTCCGCCGTTCAGATATGCAGTGCTAGAGTCCACTCCATGTACCGCTCCGTTGGGTTGACACGATAACGTACAAATAGTGTGTCGGATAGTCGGAAGTGCTCTTTCATCCGTTGGGTCGGTGACGGATCCAAGGTCTAAGTGAAATGTCCCGATAAAGTTACCCCGCCCAAGGTACAGAATATCCACTGTTGTCTTTTCGTCTGCATGTCGCAGCCAGGAGATATTCGATCAATCACACGTGCCCTCGCTGAGATAACGAAAGATAAAGTAATTTCTCAACCGATTCACGTCTATGAAGCATACACCAATCTGCCGTGCCCATATGTGCTACAGCTGGTCCAATCAAGGCTTGTGTGCCACCTTCTACTAACAAAACAGACAGGTGTAACGACCACGCAAGCCATTACGGATCCACAAGCGAGTGGAACTAGACTCTGTCAATTTGTCTGAATAAAGCCCATGTATACTGCACCTATACATACATTAGGGTGGATCAAAATCAACCCCCACTCTTAAAACTGAATCGACTTTCATTTGCTCAGCAATGGTCCAAGTCTCTTCCACTTGTCTTTCGCGGATCGTCTCTTCAAGGACACAAAAGGAGACACAGAGAACTGGCTCATACCAGCAGCACGACCAGTAGCGATGAAGAGAAAGAAGTTGACTTTCATCTTCCTACGCGTGATATGCATTGCATCAGCTGCTTCGCCCTTGCTGATTTTAGCATCTGATTTTCGACAGACCCCTCGTTTTCCCGCTCAACAACGTCGCTCCCCTCAATTGCGATGCTCGGCGTCTTCTTGCCATGATACGACAGCGGTATGTTCGGCGTCCTTGGCCGCAAAATCGTTGGGCTCAATCCTTGCCACGCCTCGCAACATCCTACACTCAACATCGTCGGACGAACAAATGTAAGCGTCCTGGCTAGGCGTCCCTGACAAGGACGCTCTGCTCTTCGTGAAAGTAGGGAACGTGGGCGAGATGACGCAATCAAAACTGCGCCCGTAGTTAGGGCGCGGCAGGAAAATGGAGAGGGAAAAGTTGGTTGGTGGTGTTGTTGGTGTTGTCGGCGAATATGCAAATGGGGGTGAGATTGGTGCTATTGTCGAAGTGATCGAGTGTGGTGATATAGTGGTTGCCGAAATGTGCGGACCACCTCAGTTCTGGTACACATCACAGGAAGCCCTGCTTCCAGAGGACTTCCGGCATAAGATAGACTAGGTAAAGGTATTGGGCTGCCTATAGTAGGTAAAGGGGCAGGTAGCGTTGCCACTTATCTACAGCGTACAGGAAGTCTCTGATGATATATGCGACGTATACAATAATACTATAGCCTTAACAAGTGGCTGTCTAACGGGTCACGGACCAGTACTGTGTTAGAGAGCCAGGGCATAAGGGGCTAGCCCTACTCTCTACTGTGGATAAGATCTTGGCCCTGTCTATACAGGGACAATGCTCATCTCATCTTACTACGTGTATAAGGAAAGGAGATTCTGACCATCAAAGGTGTATAGGTACCTTAACACACTGAGCACCTCCGGATAGAACCTGTGAGGTGGTCCGCACATTTCGGCAAGCACCGATAATGGCGGAATCAGGAGAAGTGAACTCTTCGGTGGGGTTGTTGGAAATTTCTGCTCTGGTAAGATGTCGGAATCTTCTGGTTGCGGATCGCAAGTTGTTGACAAGGCAGTTGTGGGTGACCGATGTGAGACTTGTGATGATGTTAAGCTAAGTGCTCACGGTGAAGTCGTCAAAGAAGCCAGCAGTAAGCTCGAGGACAGAGATGGAGGCCCTTCCGGGTCGCGGAACGACAGTGACAGAACAGGGGGGGCCTTGTAATTGGGGGAGCATCGTGATTGAAGGGCATAGATGTGTTGCGCACCGAGGAGTGGGTGGGCGGCGAGCTTGCCATACTTCGGCAGTAGAAGAAGTTGGCTCGGTGGTACTACATATCACATGATAGCTGTCAGCTTTCCGAAGACGTCTAGTTCCTCTTTTGTATGAAAAGAGAGCTGTGAAGCCTATGAGCGAAAGGTCATGGTCACTTTCTTTATCTATGCTACTATCCTCCATCTTTGTGAGGTTCTAGCAGCATTTGCTCTACATGTATGGCGAAGACATTATCGCAGACCACTGTAAACTTGGGTACAGGGGAGCAGACAGTCCGCCATCGTAGCTATAGTAACCAATATCGCAGACCGATCAAGGCATAGATAATGGCTTCAGATATAGACGAATGAGGAAGGATGGAACAAGGTAGGTATCAGTGAGCAGACCATCTGTCTTGTTCAGCCAAAGAATCGGGAGAGCAAATCCTATTAGAAATCCTCATATTAAATTCCCGCAAGCCTTGCCGGCCTGTAAGTATGAAGTATAATATGTCGTCTTTTGAAGATAAAGAAATGACACCCCAGAAGTACCCGAATAATTACTAGCTGTGACGTGCACGAGCCAAGCCCCTTGGGCCTGTGTTCTGCCAGTTCTGGAAATGGGCCCCCGATAAGAGTAGTCTAGACAAGCTTTATAGCCTTGGAAAAGACGAACGAAGCTTAAACTAGATGTACGTGCGTTGTCAACGTGGATGCCATGTAGTCAGTCAGGTCAGTGCTTGCGGCGTGGCGGTGTCATGATGAGACACGTTAAATAGGTGGATAAGTTATTGGTGTGAGCGAACATCAATGAGCACGACAGAATAAAATGCTTTAAACCATATATTAATATTGTGCAGTCTTTGACTGAGAAGGGCCGGGCATAAAAGCTCATTAAGGGTACCACGATCTCTTCGCGCCTTATTACTTCATGCGTCGGTGACGTTGTGGACCTGGCCACCAGCAACCTCAATCTTAGCGCGCTTGAGAGAGGCCGTACGAGGGTTAGGTGCTTCGAAGATCTCCTTGAGCTCTTCCAGTGTCTTTCCGGCCGTCTCGACGAAGAAGAAGTAGATGAACGCAATCTCAACACAGATCCATCCAATGTACACCAAGTACAGCTTCCAGCCAATCTTCTCCATACCGACGGAGATACCATATGTGTTGACGACCATGGCGATATTGAGGAAGAGGAAGTTGGCTCCAGATCCCTTCGCACGGGTCCTGTTTTCGAGGCACTCGACAGCGTACAGAGTCTGCAGAGGCGTCCAACCCCAGGCGAAGATGATACCGAAGCAGTATATAGAGACAATGGTACCGTAAGCGAGGTCGTTTGAGGGGTTTGCAGTAGCAGTAAAGGCGGTCAATAGAACGTAGAAGAAAAGACCGCCTGCAAGACCTCCCAGCAGCATCTTGCGGCGACCAAGCGTATCCAGGAGGGTAGCTCCGTAGATAGCACCAAGCATACTGAAGATGGGGTTAATTGCGTTGATGAGCAGCTGCTTGTTAGGATCGGTGATACCGGCATTCTTGACCATGGCCGGCATGAAGTATGATACTACGTTGTTGCCAGACCACTGTCCGAAGAAAGCCATGGCAATAACCATCATCATTCGGTAGCGAGCAGCCTTTGTGTTGTAAAGCTCGCGGAAGTCCCACCAAGGGTTGTCGTTGCGGGTAACTGAGAAGTCTTCGGTAATCTCGCGAAGTTGAAGCTGGACCAAGGGGTGGTTCTCGTCACCGTCACCGTGGTACTTGGCCATGATCGCAATAGCCTCCTCACGCCTATCCTTTGCCAATAACCAACGTGGAGTCTCGGGAAAGAACATGATGCAAAGCATAACGAGACCTGGAATGAAGCACTGCACAACAGTTGGCAACCTCCAGGCCCATGAGTTGCCGAAGTTCTTGTTGGTTCCGTAGGTTGTCCACCCAGCCAGAATGTTACCCAACCACCAGAAGTTGTTGTACATACCAGCCATCGTGCCTCGGTAGGCTGGATGGGCCAGCTCGACAGTGTAGGCGGGTCCGGCAGCTGAGGCGATGGAGGCACCGAAGCCAAGGAGGAAACGACCGCCAATGAAGTGTCCCATGGTGTTCGCGGTGGCCTGAACTGCGGTTCCAACCAATACAAGTCCGCATCCAACGAAGATACACATGCGTCGACCGTATCCGTCGGCGAGGAAACCACAGAATGGGAAGGCTGCGATCTGTCCCAGGTTGTAGATGATGAAGATGATGCCAGTGCTGGAGCCCTCTCCAGTGAGATTGAAGGTGGCTTGGTATGGCTTCATGGCGTTGATGGCTCCCATAAGGGATGAATCGAAGCCGTTCATGGTGGAGACGAGGTAACCAATGCCCATGATCATGTACAATTGCAACATGTTCTTCGACCACAGGTTAGGCTTCGAGGCCTCCAGAGCGGCAGCTTCGAGAGGTTAGTATCAATTGACCAGTCGGTGCGTAAGTAGAACTTACCAAGAGCTACTGAAGCAACAGTCTTCTCCTGGACATCTCTGTCCTTGCGAATGTCATCGTCGACTGCGCTCAGCTGATGGGTAATAGTCCCAAGGTTCTCTTTGTTGTCCGCCATTCTGCGATTGAAGCTCAACAAACTCGACGCTGAAGTTGAAAGTGATCGACAAAGGACCCGTACAGCCGGGGGAGTGGGTCACTTTATAGACTTGGTGAATGAACAGGCTTCTCCGCAAAACGGGGAATACTGGACATGCGAGAAATCTGCGCCGAGGCAGCTGCCAGGTCCAACATGCTCCGATGCCCGTTTCATCTTCATCACAGCCTGTCGGTAACCGCCACCCAACGCGCCAAGTGAGCTTATGCCACCATTTTGAGGTCAGGCAAGCTTAAAAAACCCTTTAGCGAAAGGATATCTCGCCTGGAACAGCGGGTACAATGCTGCGAAGAGCATAGGCAGCGGCTGTGACTCCAGGAAGGTCTTAGCTTTTACGCGATAGCCAAGGGTGCATAACCCAACGTGAATCGAAACCATGCGTTCTCCGCTGCTATGCGAGTCACGGCGGAGGCTCTGGCCAAACGTGGAGAGAATGGCGGCTGGGCCACGAAATCGCGGAGACGAAAGCGTGGAGTGATCCGGAGAAAATGCGGGCCATCATGCGGAAAACGTGCAGGAAAACGTGTCGACGCTAAGAGAAAGCAGTGAAGGCTAATCGTATTGTGCCGAGATTAAGCCATACTAAGTAATGATGCCGCCGATCTGGTGTGAACCCCGCCCGATCCAACACAAGTGTGCCTCAACCGGGCGAAATTCGTTGCAACCTGTCGGCTAATCCCCGACCATGTTATTTGCATCACATGAGAAACAAACCACAGTCTTGGCATCAGGACTCACACCCGGACGGCTTTCCCAATCTGTAGATGCCACGTCCTGCGGGACACAGTGCTCCGATTGTGGAGCAGCATGTAGGTGGTTTTTATCAGTTGAACATCTGTGTTTGTTGGTGCAGCTGTCTTCAACATCTTCATCATGGCTTCAGGTACTCATCCAGCAGATCGTCCAGACTGGAACAATCTCGACGTTCTGCATAAGGGCACTCTGCCCGTGCGCGCCTACTTCCACAACTATGCATCAGAGTCTGATGCTTTGTCATATGATGTGAGCAAGTCCAAGACGCACAGTCTTTCCGGAACCTGGAAGTTCAACCATGCCTGGTCACCTTTCGAGGCTCCTGAGGGGTTTGAGACGCCCACCTATGACACCTCCAAATGGAGTGATATTGCGGTGCCTGGCATGTGGCAGCTGCAAGGATTTGGAAAAGGGCCCCAGTACACAAATGTCCAGTATCACATCCCGGTGGATCCTCCCAATGTTCCCTTCACAGAGAATGAAACCGGCTCCTACGTAAGGAAGTTTAGCGTCCCAGAAAATCTGCGGGATGGCCAAATCCGCCTCAGGTTTGAAGGAGTTGACTCTGCTTTCCATGTCTGGGTGAATGGGAAGGAGGTCGGCTACTCGCAAGGAAGCAGGAATCCTGATGAGTTCGACGTGACCTCCGTTGTTCAAAAGGAGGGCGAGAACACCCTCGCAGTCCGAGTGTACCAGCACTGTGATGGCACATACATCGAAGACCAAGATCAATGGTGGTTGTCTGGAATGTAAGTATATTGAAGTAAACACTTTTTTCTCCAACTGACTCTTTCTATGAAGATTTCGAGATGTCTTCCTAGTCGGGTTCTCTGCGCAATCTCGGATCGAGAATGTGTTTGCTCAGACTCTGTTGGACTCTACTTACACAAACGCTGAACTCAAGGTCAAGGTCAGCACGACTGGATCTGGCAAGGTTGCTATCAAACTCTTGGATGCAAACAAGCAGATCATCGCGTCGAAGGAGGCTGAGGCGAGCACTGAGTCTACGACTGACTTCAATGTCTCTGTTGAGAACCCTCTCAAGTGGACTGCAGAGTCACCAAATCTGTACCACCTAGTGGTTTCACTTGACTCAGCTCATTTTGTCGCTCACCGAGTCGGCTTCAGACAAGTCGAGATGAAGGACGGTCTGATCAAGGTCAATGGCAAACGCGTGGTATTCCGCGGTGTCAACCGCCACGAGCATCATCCTCAATTTGGAAGGACCATTCCACTTGACTTCCTCAAGCGTGATCTTTTGACCATGAAGGAGCACAACGTCAATGCAATCCGTACCTCTCATCAACTGAACGATCCACGACTGTACGATTTGGCAGACGAAATGGGTTTCTGGGTTATAGATGAGGCCGATCTGGAATGCCACGGCTTCGAAATGATTGCTGATGCTGCGCTCGACGCCAAGGAACGTGCTCTGCCTTTTCGCCAGCGTCAGCTTCTGACCAGGGAGAAGGCTGCCGAGTGGACCACGAACAACCCTGACTGGACGCATGCGTATGTTGACCGTGCTGAGCACTTGGTGAAGAGAGATCAGCTGCACCCTTCTATCATCATCTGGAGTCTTGGTAATGAAGCCTTCTTCGGCCAGAACTTCAAAGCCATGTACGATCACATCAAGGCGTACGATGACAGTAGACCTATCCACTACGAAGCCGATATCTATGCGGAGACTATGGACATGTACTCCAGGATGTACCCACCAATCGATGAAATCATTGCGTTCGCCGAGGACAGGACTAAGACGAAGCCGCTTGTCCTCTGTGAATTCATCCACGCCATGGGTAATGGTCCTGGTAACATCAAAGAGTACATGGACGCTTTCTACAAGTACCCCACCCTCCAGGGTGGATTCGCTTGGGAGTGGGCAAACCACGGTCTCCTGACCAAGGACAAGCAAACATCCGAAGAATACTACGCTTACGGAGGCGACTTTGGTGAGGAGGTTCACGATGGCACATTTGTCATGGATGGTCTAGTTAATTCTGACCATACCCCCAACGCCGGCTTGGTGGAATACAAGAAGGCCATCGAGCCTGTTCAATTGGTCGAATCGAATGGAAAAAAGGCGAAATTCATCAACCGATACGATTTCATCACATTGGATCATCTCGCGTTACAATACACCACTGTGACTGAGTCTGGGTCAGACAACAAGACTGGATCCATTGAAATCCCATCCGGCGTGGCTCCAGGCCAGACATTCGAAATCGATCTTCCAGAGGTCAACGGTTCCGAGAGTGAGATTTTACTGAGTCTATCGTTCCAGCTGAAGGACGGAACGCCATGGCTGAAGCAGGGCTTCCAGGTTGCCGACGCGCAGGTCGTGGTTGTTCCCTCTCCTTCGCTGAGACTGCTGTCGACTTCGGGCGGCAAAGTCAATGTTGATACTGTCTCAAGAAACGTTCTTAAGATCACAGCCGGGAATTCGTCGTGGGAGTTCAACACACTGCACGGTGCACTCACCTCATGGAGCCAAAACTCGACTGAGCTTATCGCAAAGGCACCAGAACTCAATATCTTTCGCGCTCCCACAGACAACGACATTCCTCAGGATGGTTGGGACTGGGATGACAAGAAGCTCCCACTCGCCAAGCTGTACACAAGCAAGGTTGAGTGGTCGCAAGCTGAAGAAGGAGAAGTCCAAGTCACTGTCCATCAGCGTATTGCGCCCCCGGTTCTCTCGTGGTCAATCGAGAGCACAATCCTGTACACGTTCAAAGCCGAAGGGTCTTTGTCAATCAGGGTCAATGGTATCCCACAGGGCGAGAATCTGCCGCGTACACTCCCTCGTATCGGACTTGTCACAGAACTGCCGGCACAGTTCCAGAATGTGGAGTGGTTCGGTCGCGGTACAGGCGAGTCATACAGCGACAGCAAACTCTCCCAGCCCGTGGGCAAGTACAGTGTCTCGAAGGTTGATGAGCTGTGGGTCGACTACGAAGTACCTCAAGAGAGCTCGAACCGCACTGATACGCGATGGGTCAAGATCAGTGATGGCAAGACGTCCTTGCTGGCACAATTCGTAGATGTGAAGAACGACAGCAACAACAGGAAGAACTTTGATTTCCAGGCCGCGCATTACCGCATGAAGGATGTTGCTGAGGCCAAGCACCCATATGAGCTGAGAAAGAAGAAGAGGGATGAGGTTGTGCTGAGGCTGGATGCTGAGCATCATGGCTTAGGTAGCGGAAGCTGCGGACCAAGGACGCTGGACGAGTACGCATTGCTAACCCAGCCGTTTGAGTTTGAGATCCTGTTGCAGGCCGAGTAAAGGAGTAGAATTCCCTTAAGAGACAAGCCTAGAGAGCTGTTCATAGATTGTTACGTTTCACGATAGAGTTCAAGACTGCAACAATGGAAGAAATCTCCATGACATCGATCCACTTTGCTTGTAGCTTCACCATCTTGCATCAGCATTCACAATTGCCAGCCAATTATCAAATCTTTGGTCACGATCCCATTGCTTATTTTCCACCTTGACCTCCTCACTGCTCACCCTGCTTCTCACCACCACCACCACCATGATACATCTTTTGAACATGATCTTGTGCAAGCCTTTCTACCAACTCATCCTTATTTCCCCTAACCTTCAGCCTCCTTGCCTTGCAGATCCTCCGAATCTCTACCAGTATCTTTTTCTCATAACGGTCCATTAGTATTACTCGCATCTGCCGATCGTACTCCTCTTCATCCCACTTGTCAGTCGACGCATCGGTATCTGGAGAATCTGCCAAGTCTTGTTTGGAGAAGAGTGGAGCGTGAATAATATGGTCGGTTCCGAGAGATGTGTTGCCTTGCTCTCGCGAGGAGGATATGGAGAATGTCTGGTGTTGGGTGTTGTTGGGCGATCGAGACATACTGGGTGTGGCACCTTGGTGGTGGGACGAGTTGCGTAAATGTGCGGTTGAGGCTGTTTAATGGGATGGACTCGCCTTTGATAGATACTTCAATGTATGGTGAAAAGACATGTTGGGATGATGCGGCCTTCATGTTCATGTTTCCACAGCTGTCTAGGGAAAAGAATCTGCACTTCTCCAAAGACTTTGTAGCCTGAACTTCCCAGACCAGCCGACACGCATGAGACAGAACTCCACTATTGTTTGCAGTTCTTACCCATTTCAGTGACATTAGATTGGCACAAATCTCAAACGTGCGCTTAGCCACCAATCCCATTTACTCTGACATATACGCTCTTGACTTCAAGGTAATGCTCCATACTGTCAAGTAAACTCTCACGTCCAGTTCCACTGCCCTTCCATCCACCAAATGGCAGGTCCCATGAGTTCGTCGGACTCGTGCAATTAACACCCAGCATACCACTTTCCAGCTTCTTCGCCACCCGCATCGCTCTCTCGAGATCTTTGGTGTACAACGACGCGTACAGCCCGTATTCCGTGTCGTTGGCTTTGGCGATTGCCTCCGCTTCCGTGGCAAAAGTGTTGATAACAATCACGGGACCAAAAACCTGGGGTATAATTAGCAGACGACCTGGAGATTTCTCAGTAAGAGAGCCTGACCTCTTCTTTTATGATGCGCGAGTCTTCGGGTACATCTGTGAAGATCACTGGGTGGACGTGGCGAGCAGAAGTGTCGCTTATACCGGGACCTGCACCGGTATCAATAGTTGAGCCTGCCTCCTCTTTTCCAAGCGCAATATATTTCTGCACCGTCTCGTACTGTGTTTGGTCGGCTTGGGGACCGTGGTTGACTCCAGACACTGTCGGATCGCCTAGTTTCCGTACTTTAGCTAACTCTGCGAGCGCTCTGACAAACTTGTCTTTGATGTTTTCCTGCACATAAACCCTACTAGTGGCAAAACATGCCTGACCGGAGTTCGAGTTGATGCTGAGTTCCACTTCTTTTGCTGCTTGCTCGATGTCCGCATCTTCGAAAATTAATGAAGGCGACTTGCCACCGAGTTCGAAGACGACTTTCTTGAGATTGGACTTTGCAGCAGCGATGGCGATGGCGCGGCCGGTCCGTGTTGAACCTGTGAACGAGAGGGCGCGGACCTTCATGTGCTCAGACAAAGCCTGTCCTGATGTCTGGCCATGGCCCGAGAGCACATTGATTACACCAGGCGGGAATCCGCACCTCTCAACCCATTGAGACACTTTCCAGGGCTAAGAAAGTAAGTTAGCTAGTGATAAAAGCATAAGTGGTGATGAGCATACTGTTAACGGTGCTTTCTCACTGCTTTTAACCACGATACAGTTTCCAGCGGCCAGCGCTGGCGCAGCTTTCTTCGCAAAGAAGATCAATGGAGCGTTCCATGGGATGATGATAGCTACAACACCAAACGGTTGCCGCAAACTCATGTTCAGGAAGCCTGGCGTGTTCAAGCTGGTGTGGCCTTGTGGATACGCTGCTTCGGCGAAGTAGCTGTACTGCGTGACAGCGTAGTTAACGTCGATTCCATGCGTACTTACGGGTTTCCCCATGGAAATGGCATCGAGATGGGCAAGTTCGTCTTTCTCTGCGATATGCAACTCGGCTAATTTTTTGAGTGGCGCACCTCGCTGTTGTGGAGAGAGAGCACTCCATGCCGGGAAGGCGGCTTGGGCAGCGGCAACAGCAGTGTCCACATCATCGATGGTCGCTTCCGCGACTGTAATTTGCCAGTCAGTCATAGAACTATTGAGAGGACGATTTCGTCGCGAGGTCTACCTTTAGCGACCAAATCCCCAGTATGCGGAGAGAAGAGCTCGAAAGTACTTTTGTCGCTCGCCGGGACAAGCTTGTTGTTGATCAATAATTGTGTCTCGAGCACGTTTTTCATGTTGTGTATTTGATGCTATACAACTATGAAAAGTTTGTTAGTGGTACGTACAGTGGTCTACATAGTACGTTCGCTGCAGTGATGTCAGTCTGGACGGAGTTTGTACATGGTTCATGGCTAAAGTCCGACTGAACTGTTAGCGGAAGAGTGCGATTGGAACCCGTTGAATGAGTGCAAGTGCGCTTGTGGGGCGACGCTCAATGCCGCGGGTTTTCCACTACTGCAATATATTCGATTCTTAGACATGGGTGCCTGGGCACCTCTAAAAGATTGAGGTTTCGCGGAATCGGTCCGCGACCCAATTGCAGCAGGCTTTTGAGTCTGAGAATAGCCAATGATGTTCATGCAGGGAGTCATTGTGTGTTGCACGGGTGACGCAGAAAAGCCGCAATGATCACAGCACAATTATGGATCTATTAGTAGATTCTGCGCTGTAAGTCAATGTGTGTGTGCTCGCGAACAGGCTCGACTTGAGGCACCACTCGCAAGGCTGACAGCCGCATTGGGAGAGTACAACCGTGCGAAGCACGTCAACCGTCCCGTTGTTCTGTCTCTAACCTGTAGCGGCGGCTCTGGACCCTGTGGAACCGCAGATTTCATATTGAGTTAGAGGTAGAGCGTCAGGCGCGCTCCGCGGAGAGATTCGGCCAACTTGGGGTAGAGTGGAGTCGTTGGAGTAGGCGGAAACGGAAACAAAAACGCGGAAACGGATGAAGCCTGTTCATCTTGGAAGAATTGTTGTCCTTCTAGGGTCTAGACCTCAAGTTTTGCCAAGCTATAAGGCAGGTCATTTCCTTACGAGTAGTTGTTGGGATCGGTGTTCTGTCCACACGCTGCGCACGGCTTCTCCTCAATATACATGTACACACTCAAACTCAAGTTACGAGGATGTATGCTGAAAAAGGATCCACTTGACAGCGACCGGTCTGTGCTTGATTCCAAGATGCAACGGCACTTCTCTCGGCATAATAGCAGATGTCCCGCTTGAGAAACGCTTCGTCTTGCCTTTTTATACAGACAACGAAAGCTCTACCCTGGTAATCAGGGATGTATCAACGACCAAGTATAATATTCAAGTTCGGATACACTATCTCAGAAGCAGATTATGGTCTATTGAATCCTATCAATCCTATATGTTCAGTATTGCTAAATGAGTCTCGTCAACTACTATAACAGAAGCCAAACCCAACCTGCCTTAGCCTTTTGCCTGTGTTTGAGCTGGGCCTGCGATCGCAAATACATATCCTTATCTTACAGCATTCCTAGGACATGGCCTGAACCCTGATCCCCAACTTCCATATTCTCTTGTCGTTCAGCTTGTTGGTAGTGATCCACGCTCTATTCTTCCTTGTTCCGTCTTTGAGTTTCCATTTGTATCCTTACGTTCACTGCTTGCCCCGGACCGTCTGCGAATGATATCTGGGGGGCTGTGAAAGTCGCTGCTCACGATGACCGTGATAAACCGTATCCGGCTGAGGGGGGAATCTCTGGACCATCTCCTCCTCATCTGTAGCACCGCTCATAACAGAGGACAAAGGCATGCCGTTGCGCGTCTTGCGATAGTCGCGGAATTCGCGGATGGCGATTGCTGAGGCATAGATCTCAAGGTGGCTATTGATGATAAGATGTCAGTGTTTCTGCATGTGGCTCAGTCGGAGAGCTGCAGGACTCACTTGATGACAACTGCGATGCCAACTACGACCCAGCTCAAGTAACAGGTTACTCCCTCACATCTCGACAGATTGCCCTGGAAGACCAGGAAGGCGACGGCACCCCAGAAAACGATTTCTAGACAGCTGATAATGACGTTGGCTTTGTAGCTGTGCCATCGCTTCAACTTCTGGACATGTTCGGTGAGAAGCATGTATCCTAACAAGATGAGTGACTTCGCTCCCTGAAGCGTGTCAGTGTTTAATAAATATACAAATATGGACAGCTGGTGCATACCATGCCGAGTGCAATTGTGCCCGCCCGAGTCCTCGGCTGGTTCTTCATAAATAGTCGTGGTACTGAAAGACCGATGACGATAACGACGAGGATGCCAGTGATGATGTGTAGAGGCAGCTTAAACCGGCTGTTGAACATCGGCTTATTCAGGATATCGAGGATGGCCATATTTGGAAAAGACAAAGCGAGCTACTTTGAATTCCTGAGAGAGTCTTTGATATCCAGTGGTGAGTAGCAAGGTGTTGAGGACGATTCGATGCTATGCGCAAGTGATGTTGAAGGCGAGGAGCTGCTGAGTAGGTGCTGATGAGCATCTTTTCGGGGTCTCATCGACTAGGTATATACTATTGTACCTAGCACATCAACGCTTGATGTCGACGCAACACCTCATCCAAGCCATTGACTCCGCCGCATCTGTTTCGTAGTTTGGTGTTGCAGGTATCCTGAACCTCGAGTGCGAGTGCGAGTGCGACCCCAAAGAGCGAGAGCGAAATCATTGGTCGGTCCGAACGCTTCGAAGTCAGCCCTACCGCGCATGTCATCACGTTCCAATTGGCCATGACTGGTGTCAAGCTTTTGAGCTAGGACAACCCATATGCTCAAAGGCTTGTTGTCGTGTGGACTTCTCCGCTTCGTGGCTGAGGCTCCGGAACATCCGTCAGATCGCCCATGTTTCCTGGAAGCACATCGCTTGTTTTAGATATACGCGTATAGATTTCATGGCAATACCTGTTCTGTGTACTGCTTGGCACGGTCTTCTGTTGGTTCGGCATTATCTATGATATTACGGGCTTGGGCCGGTAGCTTGAGTTAGGCTTGCGAGTTGGCAAGTACCTTGATGCTGGACATTGACTCCTGATTTCTTGCTTGCGGAAATAGAACAGCCAGATCACTTTGTCTTGCATTTCACACATTTGCAAAGCATATGGTACTATACACAATGCGTACTTTGTGGCTGGGTTAACAAGGCTGCTGTCTGCATTTGAGCAACTACGGTAGCATAGATGGAATGATCAGACCCTGGCATCCTTAGGGCTGAGCAATGCACTCAACCCTGCAAAAAGGCCGAGCGCAACGGTTCGGGTGCAGGAAACATGATGTCCGACACGCTATCGCTGTAGCAGCGGCTATATGTCAGCGGACAAAATGGAGAGATCCATGCCGCGCGTGGTGACGCCGATGTGAAGATCAGATCGTCTTCCAAATTCCCCCTACGGAACCCTGTGCTGATCAGGCAGAATTGAGACAGGATGTGATATCAGTATTAGAGTCAGTTGAATTAATTCGTAACCTATTCTTATTTACCGACACGCTAAGGCCAAAAAAGAAGAAGATATGAATTGTGCAGACCATAGCTACCGGTACCAGCACATGCGGAAATCCTGTACCATAAGCACTGTGTGCAAAATCTTTGCCTCTATCAATGCTGTGGAGGAGGTAGAGAGCCCGGAGCAGTTTGCACAGGTGGTACGTTCTCATTACCCAGCAGGCTTCCCAGATCACCCCAATTCCAATCATGAATGTTGTTGATCGTAAAGTCCATGAAACTCATCTGTGTATTGCGGTCAAATCGCGCGGTAGAATAAGCCGGTGCCGGATACTGCTGCTCCGGGTAGAACCGCCCTGGCGGGTGGTCCGCAAACATGTATGCACCACTATTGGTTGATGGCTGATGGAACGAATAGGTGGCGGGTTCTTGTGCTGGCTGTGGAGGCGGCCTGGAAGTATTGAGGCCCGAGGATTGAGGAATTTCCGCTCTTGATGCGGCCGGGATGGGGGATCGTGCGGTGTTCATTGCATTCACCATGGATTGGAGTTCAGGCACAATCGAGGCAAACTTGTCGATGGTGCCAGGCATATGTGGGTTCCGCTTGTGGCGCTGTGCCAGGTCTGCGAGCTGCGAGAGCAGGATTCGAGACGCGGACATATCCGTGCCCGTGATCTTGTTCAGGCATACCAAGTCAAGGACAAGCGCTGAGCTGGATGCCAAAGCGTACCATATGTCCCACCAGGTGATGGCATCAAATCTTCCAATAGCTTCAAGCTTGAGAAGTATGCGAGCCAAGAGTCGACCTGAATCTGAGCAAGAATCCGCCATGGCCACAAGAGCTGTGTTCTTCGCGTCCTTTCCTTCCTTAGACAGTATATTGGCGCGGGTGAGTGACGCAGAGCGGCACAAGACTATGACCGTGTAGTGATATAGGCCGTGTAGCATCAGAATAGGTCGCTGGAAGGTAGGTGGGGTAGAATCTAACGCCTCCATGCGTAGATGTTGTGGAAGTAGGTCTCTCCATCTTTCCATGTCCCGAAGTACCCCAGCTGCAGGCGACAAAGGACCAACGTAGGATTCATCTTCAGAGTTTGTTCGGACCGTCTTCGGCGCCCGACATGCAGAACCCAGATGCACGGCCAGGCGATTGTACCATTGACTGTATTCGGGTGGGTTGTGCAGGTCCGCACCGATAAGGCGCTCGTTCAGACAACTGATCTTGCTGCCGGGGTGCTCGATGGCACTTGGACGATCATAGGAAGAGACCTGCATCTGCTCGTATGCATACAAAGTCCACCATAGTCGTTTGCGCAACTCGCGGGCCAGCGGAGTCTGCATGGTGTTCACTTTATCCTGGTGTAGCCCAATGGCGAAGGCTATGCGCACCGCGGTGCCAGTGAGGTTCCAGCAAGCATCTCGGTGGTTCGTGTTGTGCAGATGGAGGGAAGCCAGCAATAGCGCTTGCACAGCCATGACGCTGGACGTAAACATCACGACAGGCAGGAGCTGCTGAACTCTTCTCCACCACAACTTTTCCTGGTCTTCTTGAAAAGTAATCCGCGCAACACGGCGCGATAACAACAGCACGCACAGGAAACTGCACAACCACGCAGGATCGGCATTGCCTGGATCCAGCAACCATCCCTCATACGCCTCACGAAAAGATGCTACCTGCTCGTTAGCACACGTCGCACTTCGTGACTCCTCTCAAGCTCAGAGATACTTACCCTCATATAGGACGGGAAAGTCTGGGTTGATATGGTCGAAATATGCTCCGATGAGAGATTCGAGACTAGGCACTTCACTCGGCTGAGCACTGGTTAGGACGCGGGCACCAGCAGGCGAGCTGTGATCCACATTAGATGCGGCGCTGGGGGTGGAAAGACTGTGAGGATCGTCGCCAGGTTCCATGGGTTCCTGATCCGCTGCGTTCCTCCCAAAAAGCACGAAGGATCGCAGTGCTCCAGCGCCAATCAACGATCGCAGCTTCAGGTGGAACGAGAAGGAGCTGGCAGGCCCAATGTACTGCACCTGACCCTGCTGGTCTGGCAGTAACGACATCTGATCGTCTCCTTCGTTGTCGCTGCCGCCGGTCTGCTCTCCACTGCCCTCTCCACCGCCCGAGCCTGGCAGCGTAATGCCGAGTGAGCTACCGAGCTGTCGCAAATCATCCAAATCATTCAAATCAGCCTCGGGTAAAAGGCCTTTTACCAGCGACTCCAGGAGCGCCAACCGGTTCCCCAAGCCCTCAACGCTTCCATAAAGGCGCTTCTTGCGCGGCTGTGTGGTGAGGCATGCGATGTTATGCAGGACGCAGTATCGACATGCATCCTGCCCAGGCTCCTTCCGGCACTTCTGCTTGCGCGATTTACACTTATCACACGAAGTCTCCGTTCGCTTGCGCTTGTCGAGCGGTACTCTGCGCGAATTCGAGCTCGTCGTCGCTGTTGGCGTCGTGGTAGGTGTCGATGTCGATGCTGAGTTCGATATGATATGCGCAGGAGGAGGCATCATCATGGCGGCGACGAGCGATTGGCGAGGCGGCAGCGGTCCACGGCGGCGGAGGGCATTTGAGGCGTGTAAGGAGACAGTGAATCGAACAGCACGACTGCAGCCGTCCAAATGTCAAACGCAAGGCTTCAAGGCGGTTGGGGTACGGCAACATCCATGGGCTAGACCACTTTGTGGCAGTCCACAGACTCTATCTGCGCCGTCTCAAGCTGCCTCGGTATGCATCGGCGACTTGCAGCTGCAGGAACATGGGGACGGTTCGCCCCGGATTCTGCATTGCCATGTGTTCCTTTTTCCCGACCACTTTCCCGACATGGAATTTATATCTTCTTGAGGGCGCATTGTTGTCTGGGTTCTGTTTTCGAGCGCGGAACGGTCCCTTGTCGCTGCTGCATAGTTCGTCTGTTCTCGATTTGCGACTTCTTGGCCTATCTCTTGCATCATCAGTTCAAACCGACAGCCTGGTTCATCGTCGATGTCTGGCACGCTCTTGTTCTGGACTGCGTCGCCCAACCGCTCATACTCTTCTTGCTATGTTTCTTACTACGCAGTACGTGGATGGAAGTTTTTGGGGCATAGCTGACTGCGATGGCATGATCGCGTCAGCGACTTTTAGCCCAACTGTCTCCCAAGCGTTGTGGAGATGCTATCCCGGCCCAGTGTTGCATGGGTCGCCTTACCGCCTGTGACGATCTCTTCCAAGCCTCCTTTTGAGATCGCAATCACCGAATGGAACTTGTTTGTACCGAGTCAATCGCCATGGCAGTTGTCCAGTGGTTCGCTTGAATGACCATTCCACAAACAAGCACCAGCGATCCATGGAACAAGGCATCTGGATATGTACGTGACGACAGTGCGGGCTGCCAGTGTGGTCTCCGTGTGTTCGTCCCGCGAGTCAGTCCGGACCTGGTACCTAAGAATTGTTGCTGCCCGAAAGTAGAAGTCCGACGAGAATCCGCATGCCGTACCAGAAGGCCTCGCTAGAAGTTCCAGATCGCCGAGGGCGCGGCTCCCAGTTCGAATATAGCTGACAGAAGATGCGTCTTCTGATCAGTGACCGGTAGTTGCGTTCTTGCACACGAGGTAGTGGTGGCTTTGATCCGACAAAGATGTCCTACCGTGATCGGTGTGATGTCGACTATTAGACACAACCCGCGGGGTTGCAGAGAGTGTATTACTCATTATACACAGGGATAGCTCGGGCTATTTGACGCGACACCGAGCTATCTGGAGCGCAAATGTCTGACTAGTTGCGGTTGCGCCAGTCGTTCGCTTCTCTGAATGTAACGACCCGCAGCTTTTATGTCGCACTCTGTTCCCGCCAATATAATGCATGGACAGCTATCGGAAGGGGTAACCAAAACGGCGGAAGATTGTTGTCGGTGCCATACCTCCGAGGACCTCAGTCTGACAAATTCTGTTGGTCTTATGTGGCCCTCGTCCCAGGATCAACGACTATGGCGCAGTTGAATCCGTTCTTCGGCCTGGTAAGCCAATGTGAAAGGTAATCAAGCCACAAGTGGCTTCGCCTAAGTATGATCGCGTTGCAGCACTGACGATGTATTGTGTTGGGAGCCATGTTTCCCGGTCACCGCCCATGGCCATCACGCCAGATGTGGGCTGCTCACCCTCGCGGACATGAACACAAATGGTGGAACATGACAGCCTCATTGGTTGGGAGACGATTGCGATTGCGAAAGCGACTGTCATTCATCCCTATATCGACCCAAGCGCAAGACGTTCGAAGGTTGTTTCACTATGTCCTGTCAACACCGTGTGTGATCTCCTTCAAATTCAAGCGCCACAGTCGGGTGCATTCTTCCGGCTAATCCAGCTTCAATATGATAGCACTTCATTGCTACGCCCGGACAGCTTCCAGAGACCTGGGCCAGCGGGGCCGCGTCTATGTGGGGGCTCACCTTACCTAGCAATCAATGTATCCTCACGCAATCAGGCTGGCCCAGCGCTTCGCATAAAGATTGCCGATAGCATGGATTCACACCTCCATTGAATTTTTCCTTTGGTAAAAGGGTTGGCATTGAATTCTCCACACATGTTCGATCTCTGAGAACTCTGGCAGCACCGTCTTTCTCCTCCTGTCTGGCTGATGAAACTCACAACATGGCTGACCAGCACTTCAACGTAGCTATTGTCGGAGCAGGCATCGGCGGACTGGCTCTAGCTATAGGTCTATCACATCGGAATATCCCCTTCACGATCTACGAATCCGCCCCAGCATTCGCGACGGTTGGTGCTGGTGTAGGACTTGGCACGAATGCTCTTCGAGCCATGGACCTCATCGACAAGCGGTTCCGTGACATGTACATGGGAATCGCTACAGGGAATCTCATGCCCGAAAAGAAGCACGTGATGATGGAGGCAATGCGTATGGAGAAAGGTCTGGGCGAGGGGGAGGGTTGGTGGAGCCATGGCGAATGGGGAGCACCGTATTTTGAGAGGACCGGTGCTCACAGAAAGGACCTTCTGGACATAATGACAAGCTTCATTGACAGAGACGCTGTTCGATTCGATCGGGCTGTTGCTAGCATCGAAGAGCAGCATGATCAAGTCATCCTGACCTTCACAGATGGACTAGTTGCGACCCACGCCGCGGTGATCGGTTGCGACGGCATCAAGGGCCTCACGAGGCGCGTTGTTCTTGGTGAACAGTATCCACAGCACGTCGAACCGCAGTACACGTACAAATATGCCTACCGGAGCGTCCTTCCCATGGAAAACGCAAAGGAGATCTTGGGACATCTAGCCACCGATGCGAAGATGTATATGAGCAAGAACTCAAATCTGTCGACGTACCCTATAAGTGAAGGCAAGCAAATGAACGTCGTTGCGTTCAGAAGAGATCCCGAACCTTGGCGACACAATGAAAATACACAGGATGTGGCGAGGAAGAGGATGCTGGAAGACTTCACGGATGTGGAACTTGATGGCAGGCTGCGGAAGCTTCTGGAGGTCGGTTCAAACCTTGTAGTGAAGTTGCACAGACATCATCCATGGACTTTGTTGCCAAAACCAATGGAAAAGCGCTAGATGCCATTGCAAAGAATTCTCTGAGACGACTGGCTGACAGTCTGTAGCTCATCAAACCCACCCGATGGGCGATTTTCGACCACCCAAACACGCCGACCTACTACAACTCCTTGACCTGCCTCCTCGGCGACGTCGCTCATGCAAGCGGGCCCCACCAAGGGGCTGGCGCAGGCCAAGGTCTCGAAGACGCTCTCATCCTCACGTGCGCCCTTGGACATGTGTATGACACGACTCCATTTGATACACTCAACACTGCATCACCCGACCGTACGCGAGCAATTAAAGCAGCATTCCAAGCTTACGATGAAGTCCGGCGGCCGCGAGCTCAAAAGCAGGTCCGCACTGCGCAGGAGTGTGGAGAGGTGTATAATCTGAGAGATGCTGCGACTGGCGAGGATTTGAGCATCGAGCAGGCGTTGGCGAACCTTAACGGCAGGTTTGAGTGGCTTTGGAAACACGATCTGGAAGGGGATATCGAGATAGTGGAAGCGAGGACTGCGGAGCTGCTCCGGAGAGTGGAACAGTAGGCATACAGCAGCGAAAAACATCATGGCAACGACGGGGAATACAGACGAGGTGAAGTACACGCATGGTAGGAGAAAGGGATTCGTACACAGAGTCAAGGCAGCCCTTGTGATACACAAGGATTTCTGCATGTATCAAGCTGACAACACAAGCAGGCCCTGGTGGCCGCGAATACATGTCTACTATCTTGCAAGTGGGAGGTTCTCTCAGGTGCAATAACATCGTATCAAATGGCGTGATGGGCAGAGTACCTCGAATCTTGACACGGCTTCACAGAGTCTTTTACTAGTACAGCTTGAACTGCTCATGCATCAAGCCGCACACCGATAGACGTGGAGATAGACCTTCTCCTCCCCGGGCGCAACATCGCCCGGCAACGGCCACTCTAGTAAGGCGGTCTCCTCGAACCCAGCATCATCCATAAGGTGGAAGAAAACACGCTCGCTATCGTGCCGCATCTTCATCGCTATCGCAACAACGAGGTTGCTGTGCACAGCAGCCAGCCGTTTCAGAGTATTGACCAGCGCAGGACTACAACACAACAGTCAGCAAAATTGGTTGGGGTGGAAGCTACACCGTACCTGCTATCTGAGTTGTACGTGCAATCGGCCGCGAGGACCAAGTCCAGCTTTGTGTTCTGCGAGTCAGCAAGCCATGCGGGCAGTTCGGCATCCCAGTCCAGTTCTTCAAAGGACAGCCGCGATCCGGTCGCCAGCTCGACGACTTCGCTGCTGGTGTTCCGCGCGACTATGTCGTGCACCTCGGGCAGGTCGGTTAGTGTCACGTGGCAGTTGGGGATGAGAGAGGCGAAGGTGGTCCCCACGATGCCGCAGCCGGTTCCCAGCTCCAAGATGGTGAGGCGGGCGTTGGGGGGCCGCGAGGGTAGGCTGAGGGCTGTGGAGAGCGAGTCCGGGGTGGGGGTGGGTGTTGCGAGAGCACTGAGCTGGCTTGAGAGGGCGATGCCCGCGTCCCTTGGTCGTTAGTCGCGGGGTGGGATGCGGGCGGGAGGGAGGGGGAAATAGGGAGCGTACCACAGGTGTCGAGCTATGCTTTCGCCTGTCTCTTCCCAGATGCGGATTGTGCGGTGGGCGATGCTGAAGCGGCGCTCAACTAGCTTGATGGCTTCTTTTTGCCCCGCTGAGTCGAACGGCGCGCTCCATGCTGAGACTATGCCTTGCGATTCTACCTGAGACAGCTCGTCAAAGGTGTCATGTGATGCTTTTGGCTTTGTGCCGATGCGCATCCGCAGTGGGCCTGCGGCATGCCAGGTTTTCAGGGGCAGTGTGACGGGCAGTGTTCGCAGGCCTGCTGTCCATTTGATGGCGCGCTCGACCAAGACCTCATCGCCCTGGAAGTCACGCGCCGGAGAGATGAGTTCGGCGACCAGGTCGGCGTCGTAGGGGAGGGTGGAGTCGCCGAGGTCAGACGTGATGGTGATGAGACAGTAGACCTGGGTTCTCTTGGTGCCCTTTTCGGAGGTGAGGCGTGGCGTTTTGAGGAAGCGGATGTACCGCATAGTGGCTGAGGGACGTGGTACTGAGCCTGGCTGGACGTGGGGCAGACGCAGGTTGGCGTGGGGCCAGCCAAGCTAGGGTGAACGTACCCGCAGCCCCAACGGCGTCATCCACCAAGGCCGGGCCCAACGTCCAGCAATCTTACACGGTCGTCCTGCTGCTGCTACTCCCTGCGCCGTCCCACCACGCAGATACATGCGCTGTGCCATCACGTGGATTCCTGCGCCGTGCCATCACGTGGATTCCTGCGCCGTGCCATCACGTAGACACATGCGCCGCCCCATCACGTAGACACATGCGCCGTCCCACCACCTGAGCCCCTGCGCCGACCGCGCACGCAGCCATTCCATCTCGCCAGGCCTGCGCCCGGCACGACCGTCGCCATGTACCGCCGCGGCGACCCGCGCTGGAACCGCACGATCCAGCACATCTCGGAGAACCTCGAGCACGCCAACGAGACGGCGGCCGAGAACCTCTACGGCTTCACGCAGCGCTACGTCAACCCGTGCCTCGCGGCCGTCACCAATTGCTGCAATGCCGTCACGGCGCCGTGCCTGCCGTCGTCCAGCGACCGCCGGCGCAACCGAGCCCGCTCGCGCGGGCGGGCCGAGCTGAGCTTCGACTTCTACGACGACTGGGAGGACGACGAGGGCGACGGGCTGCTGGGCTGGGGCAACGACAACCTCGAGCGCTTCCTCGGCACCGCCAGCAACTACGGCGCCACGCAGCAGCCCGGCCGCCAGCGCGCCATGAGCTACGGCCAGCGCGCCCGCGACCCGCGCTTCGACGCCGCCCGCCGCAAGAGCACCGCCCAGGCCCGCGACACCCAGGACCCCACCATCATCCCCAGCTCCTCCTACTTCGGCTTCCTGGGCCGCCTGCCCTTCAACCTGGGCGGCAAGGGCCTGCGCTACAAGCCCAGCGCCGCCGACCTGACCGAGCACCCGGGCGCCCTGCGCCGCAGCATCGAAGAAGAGCAGCCGCTCATCGAAGACAGCGAAGAGGACCACCACGGCAGCGACTACAAGTCCCACCGCCGCGCCCGCAGCAACACCCACACCTCGGGCCACACCACCGACTCGCTCTCCTCGCGCGGCGACATCTTCCCCTCCGAGGACGAGCTCGACGACGCCGTGCCCCTCGACGACGAGTTCACCATTGCCCTCGAGCGCCGCACCACCGGCCAGTGGGACGACAGCGCCAAGAGCGCCCACTCGGGCAGTGGCAAGAACACACGGAGCAACAGCAAGCGGCCCAGCCGCCGCGCGAGCTCCCGCACCGTGAGCAGCGGCAAGAAGAGCGAAGACGCCGCCGCCGCCGCCGCCATGGTGCAGCAGAGAGCGCCCAGCGCCACCATCGAGGAGCTCGACGTCCCCACGCTGGACGAGCTGGATGCAGAGGAGGACCGCGCCCGGCGCGACGAGGAGGCCGAGCTCGAGCGCAGGAGAACTCAGGCCCAGCAGCTTGCTGTCCAGCGCGGGCTGGCCCCCAACGACCCTCCAGCTACCGGCTCCACGACGGGCCCCAGCCGTCTCAATGCCCCTGCAGATGAGGCCCAGATGGCCACCGTGCACGACCCTGTCTCCCCTTTGATCCGCAGCCCGGCGAGCGAACCGCTCAGGACGCCCGAGGAGGTTGTGCCGTTTCCTACTTTTGGGGAGGTGGGTGCGGCGCGAGATGAGGAAGAAGAAGAGGAGAGGCCTGTCACGGCGGTGAGAAGGCCAGAAGGAGACGAAGAGTTTGTGCCCGCGCGGCTGCCGCATTTCGGGTAGGGTGATGAAATGGTTTCATTTGATAGTCCTGCACGGTGTAATGGCATGGGACAGCGGTGCGTGCGAGCAGGCCTGATAGAGCTACGAATTCACGATTGAACGACCATGCAACCCCGCGACTACCATCGCCTCTCTTCCTTTCCTCCTTCCTTCCAAACGAACCCTTGAAGTCTAGACCTACATCCCTATCCCCCCAAACGTGACATTCTTCTTCATGAAGCCCTTGTAGATGTCATCCAACACGTCCCTCTTCCTCTTCCGCCCCTCGTCCCTCTCTTCCTCCTCAATCCTCTCGTCTTCGTCCGCCTGCACGTCATCCTCCGTCCGCGGCTTCCACGCACACACGCTCCCGTCTGCATGCGCAGAATACATCTCCACATCGTGCGCGCGCCATGCTAGGCTCGTGATGCGATCTTTCACATTCCGCTGGCCCTTGCTACTCGCTCCAGTACCATTGGACGCAGCAACGTCAGCAGCACGCCGCGTCACCTCGGGACGACGCAAGCGCCGCAGCAGTTTCCCGTCGAACAGCTCGTACATCAACACCTCGTGCTCGTTGGGGTAGAATAGCGTGTCTGCATGGGCCGGGAAGAGGTGGCGTGGCGGCAGAACCGGGATGCGAGGCGCCAGACCAGTGTTCTTGACCATGGGGCCGAAGTTGGCGAGCGTGTTCGCGTTTGTAGCAGTGTCCCAGACGCGGATCCGGGCGTCGTGACCCGTGGAGACGAGGTGGCGCCCGTCTTCTGTCCAGACGAGCCCGTTGACCGCACCGCGGTGCGCTTGCCCCGCTCCGTGCGTATGCGTGTACGAATGTGTGCGTGCGCCGGTGCGGCCGGTTGAGTCTTCAAGATCTAGAGAGCCTAGCGAGCCCACGCTGCGACGGATGTCCCAAAAGCGCACCGTGCCGTCTGTTGCCCCCGAGGCGAGGAGGTGCTCGGTCACGGGGCTCCAGGCTGTGGAGAGCACGGCGCCCGTGTGGCCAGCGAGACTGTGTGCTGTTGCGCCGGAACGCAGGTCGATGAGGCGGACATTTGGGCCCTGGGTTGCGCAGGCGATGAGCAGGTGCGAGGCGATAGGCGAGAGGGCGATGTTATAGACGACGGCGTCGAGGTCAAACGAGGCCGAAGCTTCGAGGGTCTCGCTTGAGTAGAGCTTGACTGTATGGTCGTACGAGGAGGTGAGGAACGCGAGCGAGTCGAAGGGGTAGAAGCTGAGCTGCGTGATTCCGAGCTTATGCTCCTTTGCTGTCTTGTTGACAGCTGAGAGCGGGAGGTAGGCCTCGCCGCTCTCAGTACTGGCGGTTTGGGCTTCAAGATCCCATATCGCGATCGACGAGTCTGCGCCGCCCGAGAGGAGATAGCGTCCTTCGAACCTGTCGATGGTCAAGGTATTCACGCCTGCAACGTGGGCTGGGATGCGCGCATGCGGGTCGTCTGCGGGAGGCAGCCGCTGGCTAAATGTTATGGCGGCTGGCTGCAGCGCGTAGACGAGACTGGTTGCGGTCGCGCGCTTGAGGACATCGTGGTGCGAAAAGCCGTATGCGCGGTCGAGCAGGTGCTGTTGGGTGGTCATATGCGCCTACATGCTTTGTGTGAGAGAAGTGCCTGGAGGTCGATCGTGACCTCGCTGTGACTCGAAAGCGGTGATGACGTCGGTGCTGTCGGCTGTGCCTGGTGTCCTTCACTACGCTAGACTTTTACGTGCAAGCTCCAGGCTGCTGCACATCAACACTCGACCATGTCGCGCAGGCCGCACAGGAGGTTTGCACGTCCGGCTTCTGAAGTCTCGAATGACGATGATCATGTCCTTGGAGAGAGAGCTTTTAGACGCACCGCCAACGTCTATGATGCAGTCACAGGTAAGTGAGGGTCAAAGGCTCGTGAAAACAGTCTAACACTAGCAAAGGACGTGTCACGCAGGCAGGTTTGATTGGCAATATCACAGACGTGAAAAGCTCGCGACAGCGCCTTCGACCAGATGAGGTCCTCTTCAAGCAAGCCAACGCGCCAATTCGTTACGAGGAGACTGACTACTACAACGCACATGCCCGCCTGCCAGCCAACCAACAGCTACCAAGTGGCGAGCTCCTGGCAGCGATCCATGCTTATATATCGAAGCTGTACTCACGGACTGTGGAAAGCGACAGTCAGCCCGCCTGGAAGTGCATGGACGAGACTGCACTGATTGCTTTTGGCATACTCATGGAAGAGACTGCACGCGAATTACTTGGTGAGACAGGCGACTTTGCGTTTGTTGAAGCGGCCGATGAAGACGAACAGGGGCTGTTTGCTTCAGAGAATGGAGGCGATGAGACAGATTTAGAAAGCTCCGAGCCAAGAGAAGTTTCGCGACAAGTCTCGATCGAAGCGGACAGTGAGTCCAGCGACGACTCACGTTATACTTCAGAAGATTCAAGTTGAGACTACTTTCGACGGCCAACATTGCAACCATCTGTGGCTAGATGTGTGGGACACGTTGAACGGTCGTGACTACCTCCCCAGGTGCTGTTAGTCTAGCGTCATGCGTCGAGGAAAGAACGCCTGGTGAACGTCTTACTCGCCAACCTCAGACTCTCCCAAAACGTACCATATCACCACGGACATACAAAGTGTTCTTTACATTACTGCCTGCACCGATCATGGTAAGACAATAGCACTGCGCTCATGTACGATCACTGACCTCCTCCAGCCGCCCAAGGTCTCTATAAACGCTCAAAAGCAGGCTGCCATCCTTGCTTGGTTCCACAAGACTGCACTCGCATACAGCATCAAGGACCTAGAGAAGCTGATCCCCTCAGTCACTGCTGTCAGCAGCATGGGAGTAAAAGACTACCTGCAAGCACTGCAAGACGACGGATTGATCCGCTCGGAGAAGATTGGTAACGGCAACTGGTATTGGAGCTTCCCAAGCGATGCAAAGAAGGCGAAGGAGGAGACACTGGCAAAGGCACAAGAAGAGCACGATAAAGCTGTTGCCACAACCACGGAGCTGCAGGCTAAGGTAGACCAGGCTGGTGCAGCACGAGCAGAAAACACAGAACTGTTAGCTCAGACTGGTATGTTATGTGCGGCATGCGGGCCGTTCATCGTTAATATCACCAGGTAGCGATCGAGAAACACTCATAACAAAGTACGAAGAGCTCGCTAAGGAGGTCGAAAAGCTCCGCACAGAGCTTGCTGCATACAGCGAATACGACCCCGTGGAGCTGGACAAGAAGATTGAGGATACTCGACGTGCGCGTGCCGCCGCAGACAGGTTCACTGAGCACATCTATTGCATGGAAGGCTGGCTCAAAGCGCGGGTGCTGGATCGTGAAGGTCAGATTATTATTTTGAAAGAGATGTACGGCGACGAGTGGGATGACGAGGATGGCGGACTCCGCGAGCTTTGATGCCTTGTAGCGATGAACACACTGTGCGACACATGGAGTTAGTTCGGAGGACCATCTGCGTGGAAGGAATGCTCCAGATCTAGAACCATATAGGGTGCTACAGAGATCCTGTAGGGAAGTTTTCCTAACCCCTACGATGCGCAGTCTCCAAAACATCATTTCGAATCACTCGCGCTATCACCAGAAGCGTGCCTGAGTCACTGGCTCGAGGCTACTAGCTCGTGTGGCTGACGGCGCACGGCCTCTCCGTCATGGATTGAGATTCGCTTGCCGTGCGTAATCGTGGAGCTTCCAACGCAAACCCTCACCTCCACCACCACCCCTTAATACCCGTCCTCGCCGGCCTGCGCTACTGATCTCTTACTGCATTTTTACTGTTCATATATTCCATTCTCTGTAAAATTTACACCTCCAAATATTCACACATAAGCCGCCTGCAAGCTTCACGACAGACAATACCCCGCCATGGCTGACGCTGCAGCACCAGATACGTCGCAAGGGCCGGCGAGCCCAGCAAGACGAGGAGGGCGGAATCGAGGACGCGGACGAGGGGCGCATTCCGGAAACGAGGACGGGCCTGAGCACTCCAGCTCTCGGGGGCGCGGACGAGGAGGTCAAGCAGGTGGCCGTGGAAGAGGAGGCCGCGGCAGAGGAGACGGAGCAGCTCGCGGAGGGCGAGTGCCTGCAGATAAGGGCAAGGCGCCGGCAGAGTCAGAAGAAGGGCAAACCGAACCTACATTCAAGACTACAAAAGCGCCCGCAGAGAACGCAGTCGACGACGATGACGCCGAGGTCTGCTTTATTTGCGCCTCACCAGTGCAGCACACCGCTATCGCTCCTTGTAATCACAGGACCTGTCACATCTGCTCAATCAGGATGAGAGCATTGTACAAGACCAAGGCCTGCGCGCATTGCAGGACTGAGTCTGATCATGTCATACTTACGGACGCCCATGAGCAGCCATACCAGGAGTTCACTACAGACGACTTCTTCAAAATCGACGACAATCTGGGGATAAAGTTTGAGAAGGCCGAGATCTTCGAGGACGCAAGGCTATTGTTGCAATACAATTGTCCAGATAGCGAGTGTGATGTTGCGTGCTTGGGCTGGCCTGATCTGCACCGTCACACGAAGACGGCGCACGGCAAGGTTATGTGGTAAGTGATGACAGTACCATGATGGCCAGTGTGCCTTGGACAACTACTGATCAGAACCAGCGACCTTTGTACTAGAAACAAGAAAGTTTTTACGCACGAGCACGAGCTCTTCACCTTTGCTGAGCTCCGCAAGCATCAGAAGTTCGGAGACGACAACCCTGGCGCAATCGATCAGAGTGGTTTCAAGGGTCACCCTGAGTGTGGGTTTTGTCGTCAGCGATTCTACGGAGACGATGAGCTGTACACACATTGTCGAGACAAGCACGAGCGTTGCCACATCTGTGACCGCCGCGATGGCAACCGACAGCAGCAATACTACGTTAACTATGACTCGCTTGAGCAGCACTTCCGGAAAGACCACTTCATGTGCCCAGACCGAGAATGCTTGGAGAAAAAGTTTGTTGTGTTCGACTCGGAAATGGACCTCAAAGCCCATCAGCTCGAATCCCATCCAAACGGTCTGACCAAAGACGCTCTCAGAGACGCGAGGAGGGTGGACATGTCTGGCTTCGGGAATTTCCGCACTCCACACGAGCCAGAGCATGGCAGACGGGATGATCGGAGACGAGAAGGTGGCAGAGGTCGGGGAAGAGGCAGAGATCCAAATGCTGAAGCAGTGCCTGCATCATCTGCACAGCCGCTCAGTCGAGCAGAGCTCGCATACCAACGGCAAATGGAAGCTCAACAGTCTGGAGCAAGTGGGCGCACATTTGGTGGCCAGCTCTCAGCCCCTACACCCGGAGAGGCTTTTGCAGCTCGACCCGCGCCCAGCGCATCGGCGCCCTCGACACAGACTGTCTCGAGGCCAAGTCAACCGGCTACTAACAGCGTTTCGAATGGCATCAGCCAGTTGAGCCTCAACTCGCAGCCCGCGACGCCACAGACTCCGCAAGAACAGGCACGACTCCTGCGACATAACGCAGTGACTGAACGGGCGGCGAGTCTGCTGCGCAACGATCAGATTAAACTGCAGCAATTCCGAGCCGACGTTTCAGCATATCGAAATGACAAGGTCTCACCAGCGCAGTTTATTGAAGGCTTATTTGCATTGTTCGACAGCGACTCGAAGGAGTTAGGTAAATTGGTGAAGGAATTGGCTGATATTTTCGAGATCGCGGCCAAGCAACAGGGATTGTTGAAGGCCTGGAGCGACTGGAAAGCTATCAACGAGGACTATCCATCATTGCCTGGCTCAGCGACCGAGCGTGCCCTGAATGGCGGCACCGCTACGAGTGGAGGTTCACGAGTACTCAAGCTCAAGAGCTCAACCGCACAATCACAGCGTTCGCAAGCCAACCGGAAAGCAAGCTGGTCAACTGCCTCTTCAAGCAGCGCATTTCCTGCACTGCCGGCGGCTGCCTCGTCAAGTCGTAGCGGCGGCATCGGAGCCAAGCCTGGTCAGACACCATGGATGTCCTCCTCTTCTAAACCTGCGGCGGCCCGTAGTACTGGGGTATCACCAGTTCCGTCTCGCACTGCATCGTCGACCGGGTTGGCCAACAAGAGCAACAAAGCGATCGCAGATGCATTTCCAGCCCTGCCCGCAGCACCCAAACCGACGAGCACCATCTTCAGCCCGGGCTACACAGGTCTCGGTCTGCGACGGGACAACAGCGGTCGAAACACACCAGTCAACACGGCTTGGGGAGCGCCAAGTGCTGGCGCAAGTGGGTCGACAACACCAGCAGCGGAAGAGAGCGCGGCAGGCAAGAAGAAGGGCAACAAGAACAAGAAGCAGACACTGTTCCATTTCGGCTAGGAACGTAGTGGTTATTAGAGGCAATGTGCAAGACTTGAAAAGCTTGTGAAAGGATGGGAATTCTCAGCAAAAGCAAGCACGGTGATGGTAGATCTCAATGTTGGAAGGCGCCTTCGACTGAACACGCTGCATCGATATGGGCATTCAGGCATGTATCAGAATCTTTCGTGAAGGTCAGACTCATGTCTTGAGTGCAGATGCAAAGTTCACTTGACCTGCGGTCCTGACAAGTGTGATTCTGTGGATGAGTAGATGCTGCTCATCGTTGCAGTCTTTGGTACCATCAATGAAAAGCTACTTATCATCATCAAGTCTTTGAAGAACTGAGAGTGGCATGATATCGTCAACACACTGCTGACCTGAGTGGCGTCTAATGCACGACTCGCAAAGTCAAGATGGCTTGCAGGAATGATGAGGCTTACCGGCACCGGCTACCAGTGCGACGGATGGGCTGCGCAAGTGCCCGCGAAAAAGCCCTTGCGGTGGGAACGAATGGGACGAGCCGCTGGCACGATGTGGTCATGAGAGGAGACAAGCGCTACGTCTGGCTGCTATGATTGCTCGAGGGCCAAGGGACTGACGAGGCGACCCACGGTACAAAGGCTGCACCTGGACAAGCACCGTTTTAAGCGTGTGCGAGGGTGGGTGCTGCTCTTGGTTCTCGTCCGTTTTCGTTGCATGCTTCGTTTCCTCCACCCATCTCTTCCATCCCTCCGCAACCACCCCCAGTTACCCAAATACCAGCTGTGACGGCGGGTACCACTACAGGAGTTACACACAACGCTCGCAGCCTCGCAGTGTGTGGCCCATTTGACTGGTAGGAGCACAAGGACCCGTTGGGGCCATCATCGTCCCAGAGAGTAATTTCCGCCCTCCCCGCAGGCCGCTAGTCGCGGCTTCCCGCAGCACCTCTGGCGCGATAGCTAAGAGCTCTCGCCAGCAGTGCGCACCGCGCACCGCGCAGCCCTGAACTTCACCGCAGAGCCCGTCTCTAACAATAGCGCAGCTCTTGGACAAGCTGCGCCGTGGCCGCCATTCCTCCCCTGAGCTGCTGAGCTCAGTCTGTGCGCCCTGTCACCCAGCCAGGCACCGTTGCGGCTAAGATCGACCGCGCAGGCGTCGTATCCTAGCCATCATGTATTCCCATTCGCGCCAGAGCACTCAGTATCCCATCCCAGCACCACCACAGCAGCAACAGCCGCAACAGCAACAACGGCCAGGAGCTGGCCCACTGCCTCCGCCGCCGCAACTCCACGACCCTACCCACCAGTTGATGAGCCTCCCTCCGCCTGGACAGCAGCACCAGCACCAGCACCAGCAGCCCGCGCCTCCGCAGCAGATGCAGTCGCAGATCATGTATCGCGACTTGCCCCCTGGTGACCAAAACGGCGATTACATCGGCCAGCATGGCGGAAAGTCCTACAGGTCCGCGCCTTTTCTTTGATCTTTTTGATTCTGAGCTCACATTGATTCAGGCTGCGAGTCGACCAGCAGCCCATTAGAGCCCGAATGTGTGGTTTTGGCGACAAGGTAAGACAGCTCGCGCAGCAATCCATTGCTTTGGTAGAGGTACACAGCTGAGGCTTGTGGCCAATGACAGGACCGACGCCCCATCACGCCGCCCCCTTGCATCCGCCTCATAGTGTGCGATGCCGCAACAGGACAGGAGATTGATTGCAACGACATCGACACTACCTTCAATGTGCTAGTTGTCGACCTTTGGCATGAAGACATCTCGCGCGGCGCATGCAATTTGGTTCGTCATAGCAGTGCTGCACCTACTGTCAGCATCAGCAGTAGTGTGACAACATCGTTCCCTCCTCCGCCAGACCGTCCGATGTTCTTGCCCCAGGTGCAGTACAACGCCTACGGTCAGCCCATTCCAGCCCCACATCCTTACTCTCAACCTCAGTACTACGGCGGCCAGCCAGCCTCTGGGTATCCGGCATCTTACGGTGCAGGCTATGGCGCGCCAGCCATACCTACACAGAGTTCCAGCTCGAACCACACGCGTAACCTCATCGGCCAGGCCTCGGTCAACGCATTCAAGCTCAACGATCCTGAAGGCAAGCCGGGTTTCTGGTTTGTCCTGCAAGATCTTTCTGTGCGCACTGAGGGCACCTTCAGGTAAGCAGGATCCTGGGTGAGATGTCTTCCTGTTGTTCATTACTGACAATGGCAGACTGAAATTCATGATCTTCAACGTGGGCAGCGGCGAGAACGCCAACAGCATCCTGGCTCATGGCGAAAAGACTCCCATGCTTGCTTCGTGCTTCTCGGACCCTTTTACTGTTTACTCAGCCAAGAAGTTCCCCGGTGTCATTGAGAGCACGACTCTAAGCAAGTGCTTTGCGCAACAAGGAATAAAGATTCCCATTCGTAAAGACGGTCCGCGCACCATGGCGAATCAATCTGAGTACGACAATGATGACTGAGTTTTATAGTTTCCAATTACCGCGACGACGGCGACGAGTAGGAGCCCACAAAACGGCAGCGATGGTTCGCACGGACATGTGTGTGGCATCAATGCGACAAATCCTTGACTTGAGGGTCTCCAAATGGTGTTTTGATTTTCATTCTCCATCTATTCTTACGCGACCAGGACCTGTTTTTGGAAAGGCTGTTGTAATCCTGTTTCGCAGTTCCGACCTGGTGTAAGATAGACACTGGCGTTCACGGATATCTCTTATGATCATATTATCAATAGTAACGCAAAAGGGACATGGGCTGTACCTAGATGACAACTATTATACGTCAAGCACCGTTGTTGTATCCCGAGCTCGCTATGTATACGTTATTTCTACTCATCAAGCCGAGATATCCTTGACCTGTTCGTAGAGCGGCGCAGCTGTGTGTCAATTGCACAAGCCAATGCGATGTCATTCGGCACTAGTAGGACATCGCTCCGCTCTCAATAGAATCACGGCATGCACATCTCACTACCGCCTTGCTCATAAGCCATCCCAAGATGTCTCATCCAACCGTGCCGTAATGTAAAAGTGTGTGTTCCTCTGCAATAGCCACAAGAACACTATGTCTTGGTTTGGTTTCTTCTTTGACTATCCACGCTAAGACCAGATGTTTTCGCACAGCAAAACAGGACACACAGAAAAGATGACCGCCATTGGAAGCTGACCCGGACCACCCCACTTCAGGCACTGGTATCACTTCCAGATTATGCTATTCGCTACAACGTGAATACATTACACATCCCTCTCATTTTCTCAAATACACAATCTCAAGACGCCAGCACCCACTGTCCATTCTCTTGACCATCAGCCCAGGCAAGATTTTGAAGGCGCGTGGATCGAAACCAGTACCGCTGATATCAATGTGGTTGCGCCGTACGTAGCGGCACAGTGTACAGAGGAGCAGAGCAGATCATTCTTCACAAAGCCATGCACCGGGCAGATGTAGCTGTCTCTTGTACTGATGACTGACCTCAGCTAACGCTTCGCTTTGCGCTGTGTTGCTCATTGTCCTAGATTTGCTTCCAGCCCCAGCATTCGACCGAATATGTGGCTTGTTCTGTTCGAGCAGTTGGGACCGCGGTGTAGGGTGTGATACAACGACAACCGCGTCGAGTCTGATTACAATATGTCATCGCCTCTCATCGCTTGTTGCCGCTGCGGTCTGTGACTGTGTAAGGAGTTCAGATATACGCATCTCAACCCCATCCCGTTGCAATATGGGTACTTGGGCAAAGCGCTGAGCTTGCTGCGGACACCGCTCCTCACAAAGAAGACAGAACATGCCTATGGCTCTTCCTTGCCCTGCGTCGGCGCACGCAGCCTGTGCGAGGAGTGACTATCATCGCTCAGTGTTGAAGTCTCTGTGCGGCGTACGGCAATGCCCTTTTCGATGTCTAGTACATGAGATAATGCTTTGCAATTGGTCGTGGTGTGCATACTTGGGTCGACGCGGCGCATAAACCGGTCTTTCGTATTCTTTTCCAAGACAAGGAGGGCCTGTGTGGTGGATTCACGGAGCGGGCCTGTACAGCGAGAGGGCAAGCTGGGTGAGGGGCTGATTTTTGAAGACGTTCCTTTGCGGCGATACGGTACTGCCAACTTAAGCAGCCTGGAAGTTTATTTACCGGTAATACGATTTGTTCTAGCGCCATGACCTTCTTGTGTATTGCCAGTCTGTACAATAGTGGCATTTATAAAAGGCTACAAGCTCATCTTCTGCCTCGCCTCCTGCTCTGCGACTTGTCCATTGTTCTCGGAATCGTCGGCGTGGTCAGCGTTCTCAGTGTCTCCAGCATCCTCGTCACCTCACCCTCATCCTCGACATGCTCCTGAACGAGTGCACTGAGGTTCTGTACATCGCAACAAAATAGTTGCAACAAATTGGTGCGTATACTCACGCGGAAGTGCGTCAGGCCTGTTTCATCTGCAGCCAAGAATACTTCGTGAGCCATGTAAGCCACAGACTTGGACTCGTAGATGTTTCTGACCACCTCCAGCCAATGCTTTCGCGTATCGAAACCTCTGCATTGACTACCTAATTCTTAGTCCGAAATCACTTCGTATAGCTTTATGTGTAGAGATAGTGTGTGTATTCATCTCCAGGCCCTGGCGGCCTTGTACGGATTATTAAGGTATTTGGACCGAGGTTCCCTGGTCGAACACAGGTGCCTGTGTTTGGAAGGCTTGTAGCTTGACGATGGCCACGATGTCGTCGGCGTGGTGATGAACGGATTCTAGTTCTTCTGAGTAGAAGGCTAGGTATTCAGTAAGAGCTAAAATGTGCCCTTGACGCATCTTGAGTGCGTACTTGGCGTTATTAGTGCGATGTGAACTGTCTTGTTGAACCGACTTCAATAAACCTGTATTGGTTTAACTGTTGTGTGGTCCAGTCAACATAGTCTTGGATTCTGATTGCACTATGATGAGATCAGGCGTTTCGATAGCGCGGCGATGGATAGGTGTGATACGATCCCTCATTGTTTCCCGCTTACAGGATGTCAAGTCTCCCAGATCATTAGAACCTACAAATGGATTCGTCTGAGCTGTTTGTTGTACTTGAAATACTTACAAGACTGGATGAGACCCCGACATCGCACCTGCCACAAGCAGAACCGGGCGAACACCATGCAAAAAAGCACCCAAACGTCGCGAACAATGCTTATAGGGAATCGTTCTTATCTGGATGGACGTTTCCGGCTGCCTTAGCTGCTATTTGAGACCGAGCCAGTCTGGTCATGGTGGTAGTGATCTCGACTTAGCCAGGTGAGAGCAATGAGATGGACTCCGTGGTTGAGCCAGGGCCCAAGCACGGCTGGTGAGAGCAGATCTCGTTGTCGCGGTTACGAGGTGACAGCTGCAGTCTTTCGTCAGGCGTGTGGCCTGCGTGGTGATGTTTCTCGAGACAACAATTTGGAAAGTCAGCATAGGCAGTGACTCTTGGGTTGAAGCAGCGTCTGACAATCGATATGTGGTCCCCCGCTCGCACCACTACCTCAGCCAGCCCGCATGAAGGACCTGACATTTCAAATATCGGTTTTACGAGACCTTCTTCTCTGACACCTGTAAAACCTCGCTTAGAGATTGCAGATCAACTCGACGTCGCATCTGACATTGCCAAGGGCCGACAAGTGCCATAGTTCGCGGTCTGATATCGTGAAGTGGGTCCAGTCGGCCATAGGTAAAGGTTTGGTCGATGCCACTGGTGATATTGTAATTTCTTTTGATCGAAGTGCATCCGCGGAGTGAGTTGGGCGGTCCATATGTCTCTCGCACCTTCACGGAAAAGAGCAGGTTGCAGATATCGAAACAAGGCGGCAATAACAGGAATATGTATAAAAGGGCCGATTGTCGTGCTGATGTGGGACCCCAGCAGTGAGTGGACACAATGAAGACGTCGTGTATCCACGCTGGCGCACGGCTACTGCATATCTGTTGTTCAAGACACTCGGCACGTATGGTCCTGGATCACAAAACTGTCTATGGCTGGTCCCTCAGACTCACTGGCAGCTGCAGATCCTTATTTCTCAGCCTGGTAATGGTCCAGTTTGGTGCCAACAAAGTTGGTTCTTTCCATCGTTACTTAGCCATTACTCGCAGCACATCAAAATCGCCTTTTGAACCCAACGCTGACTTGGAGGCCCCACGGGCTCTAACTGTTAACCGACAACGAACCCCTAGCGACCTTGCCGCAATAGGCTTGAGATAAGCGCACGGTCCTGGATGGAAAACTTTTGGAATTTGCATCAAAACTAATGCAAATCTGCGGTGTAATCACTGAAATCTGTGTGTCATTGTCGGCAGCCAGACGTCTCGCTGGGCGTACAAGGGCGTACTAGCTTATCGAGTTGTAGTTTGTCTTGCGTGCGATGTGTCTGGACTGGGAGGGGGCCGAGAGCTTCATTGTCTCCGTGAGCGAGCAATGAGGCGAAAGATCTTGCACCATGCTACTGACCGGCTGGCAACTGTCGCGACCTTCACGGCCCGAAATAGACAGGGAAGGCGTGACTCATGTGTCCGACACAGCTACGCTCATTCCCCAAGTCTTCAGACTGAGGTAGGAGTGCAGCTGCAGAACAAACCTCCTCCACACTAGCGGTAGTTGCACGGCGGATTCTCGACGATGTATGGCCGGACAGCCGCCGGATGCGATTCCAAATTGCATGTAATACTGATTGGTTGACGGTCATCTTGACCGGCGAGACGAGTGGGACAAAATGATGACCTAAACCTTACCCGCTGCATCGGTGGCAAATTGAAGCAAAGTGGAAATGAAGATGCAACCAGAATAGACGAGCTGGAATGAATGCATTTCAAGAACAGTGATGGTGAAGAAAACATGAGTATGAAACCGTGCGATTACTATTACTTGTTACGCATGCGAGGCTCCGAAGAACTTCCAACGCCGATATAGTACAGCGCATGAAAGAAACGGTATGAGAGTTTGCCTTGAAGCCAAAGGGCGCGAGCACGTGAGTGGGTGGTAGTTTGTCGCATCTTCATCATTCCAATGACTCTTCATGGCTGGTCGACCCTCGGACCAGCCAAAGAGCAAATGCAGAAGAGGTCATTTGTCTGGCAATCCAGCACATATCCAGGCTTCAAGAGATCCAGATCATGGCGCGCTATCCTTCATCAAGCTATGTGCTCACCGATGTCCAAAGGCATCAAATCTGTGCAACGCTGTATACAGACTGTACAAAAGCCAAGGGACCGGGATGCGTGGACTTAGAACGGCCTCATCTGAGGCATCATATGGCCACCAAGCTGGGCAGGGGGCATCGAAGGACCCAAGCGGTGGAACATTTGTATCAAACGCTCACCTACGCCAGGTTCGAGTTCAGTACCGTCCCTTGCGATCTTAACTTCGCGGTTTGCGTTCCAGGGGTTGCGTAGGCCGCGAGTTCGATAGAACGGGAGGCGATTTGCGGAGAGCCATTCCACCCTGAAGGGTTTACCCCAGCTCTGTGCAACGACTGGTGAATCACCGTCGACCCGAATTTCGACTTTTTCAGTAGCCTCATCGTCGCCCTCGGACTCTGAGAGCTGGGCTTCCCAGAAAATTGTACCTCGTGCTGAATCGTCGATGATTCTGCCTCTTGGTGCCCACTCCGTTGCTGGCGTTGGAATCGACTTGGGTACATCTGGTGCGTCCATGATGTTCTCGGGCTTCGGGGCCGAGCCCATAAATACTGAGCCATCTTCAAGGATTGGCGATGTCATTCGAGCGTAGCCAAAGTATTCCCCGGACTTGTTGGCCGAAAAGATCAGATAGACATTCTCCGCCGACTGGAAAAAGGTCAGTAATGATTAAGGAGGACCCTTGTTTGTATCTCAACATACCTGGTAGGCTTTGTTCAATATGTCCTCGTTGTGCGATTGAGTGGCCCATATACCGTTTCGTATGCTGAGTTCAAGGTCTTGTAGGGTGAGACTTTTAACAATGAAGTATTTATTAACGGTTTTGGTCTCGTCGCCGCTCTGATGTGCCGGGGATTCGGTGGTTTTATCCTGCAAGCCGTCTGTTGCTTCACCATCCTGTCTCGGTGACGTAGGAGGTGATACACTTGTCTGCTGAGTAGCAACCATAGCTGATGGGCCTGTGGGTATTCCCGATGTTGGCGCGGAGCTACGGCGCAGTCGACAGACCAAGCGCACACCGTTGAAGCGCGAGTCGTGGAACCTGTGCATTGCAGCAGTGCATGATTCTTCTGTCCTATAGTTGACGAAGGCACAGTTGCTTTTGGAGATCAAGAACAGGCTTTCGATGTCTTTGGTAGCTTCACGAGAGAAGTGGTCTTTCAGCGACACCACAGTTGTACCGGGTGGCAGATTGCCGACCCAAAGGGCATGACCTGATTGCTTTGGTTTTCGAGGCGGGCCGCGAGGGATAGAGCTTACAGAAGCAGATCGGGGCATTCCTATGGAAATTAGTCTTGCTGTTGAGGAGTGGTTGTTAGAACACATACCTGGTCCTTGATAGAACGGCGTTACGAATGTATTCGGGTCGCCTTGTGTCATTCGCGCAGCTGTGAAGCTGCCCTCATGAGATGGGACTTCGACGTTCGTTCCAGAGACACCAGGGGGAACGGTCACCAAGCTAGGTCTTCTGCCAAACCCTGTCTGAGCCTGCACGCCTTGCGCTGCATAGCTAACTGGATATTGTCCGTGAGCTCCATACGGTGCCGGATAGTACATGTACTGGGAGGGCTGCGCGTATGGCTGGTAGTGGGTTTGCATTGGAGTGACGCCTTGAGCGCGCGGCTGGTTGGGGTTGTACGGGGGATAGATCCCGCCCTGTGAGGTTTGGGGTTGTATATAGGCCTGTTGATAAGGACTCGCGCCATAATTCGTGCCGTAGGAAGGATGCAGTTGCATACCCCCAGAGGCATGCGCTGGCATTTGTAAGCTCTGTCCGAGTTGATAAACCAGAGCTGATGTCGATGCGCCAGACAACGAGCGGGGGACGGATTGCGAGGCCTGGTGCTGCATGTCGGAGCTGTGATCGGGTAATGCGCCAGCCATTGCGCCCATCTTAAATGCGGCAGAATCGTGTTGCGAGGCATAATAAGTTGTAGGTTGTGCAGGCGGATGGTGATCGGGGCGATGCTGTCCCTGGGAAATAGAGCTCAGCTGAGAGTAGAATGGCGTGTTACTGTCTTGTGTGTTGTAAGGGGATGAAGGTGGCAGCTGGGCATGCTGGTCATCATGCGGCAGGCCAGCTGCGGTGGGAACCATGGTCTGAGACCGCGAATCGGGAGGTAAATCACCCATCTGTCCTTCGACGATAAGTGGAAGCGCAAACCACTGCTGAATCCATACAAAAGACATGTCAGCCCATATTCCACGTGCCAAACGAGTGACTAGCGAACGACTGTTCAGAGGAGGCAAGACAGCTCCAACTGTAATAATGCCGCAATACACTACGTACCTAAATCTATGCCAGAATATGCCAGCTAGATAAGACGTGGCAAGCCGGATGAGCTTGTAGCCGAGAGACTGAGGCTTCGCAATGCTGGTACCAGAGTATACCAATGAGGGTACGAAGCAGAGGAGGATCGTGTGTAAAAAAAGAAGCTTGGAGTTAATAAAACCGAACGACAGACGACTAACGGCTACGGTCGACGACCCACTCAAGAGAGTACTCGCTTGCAGCGGAACGGGATGACGATCAAAATTGCACGGCCACTCATACGACAGAGCTGGTCGCTTTGAAGCCCTACAAGGTCGTTAGTACAACGGCAGTGGCTGGAAGAAGACGACGCCTGACAAGTACGTGGAGACTGGCAAATAGAAGCTGGACTAAGCGAGGGGTTTCAGAGGAGCCCTCACTGGCTTGACCTAGAATTACCGGGAAGGCCGCGTGAGAATGTGCAGGTCCTCTGCCTCAATTGCCTCCAGGCCCCATTAAAGCATGCGACCTGATTGGACACAAGGCTGCAGATTGTGGCTTCTGGAATGGCTTGTGTGATGACGGGATGGGAACCGGTGCTCTGGAGGCGAAATGATCGACTAGATCCTGTGTGAAAGACCGGCAATTGGGTGCCACGGAGTGTTTACAAGGTAAAGGAGGCGTTGTGTAAGATGTGCTAGAATGTGGCAAGTGAACCCATTTCTAGACTGCCAATGGGCCGGTGGCGTTCACGGTTGACGATCTTGTGGTGAAGCTTAGCGGACCCTCTCTCTGCCCTGGCATTCTGGGAGACGGGAAAGCTAAGACTATGACCGCAGACATGGCAAACGGCAGAACCCCTCAGGTCACGAGGTGGAGGCCCTAGAGTGACCCTGAAATTCGTCCAGCGCCGATGGTGGGGAACTGAGCGACAAGGGAGAACAAAGCTGCCTTACAAATTTGCAGCAGAGCTCCGGCCAAAGTGCTTCGGGTTAGGCAGAGGTCATGAAGTAATTCATGGGCACACTATCCGCCCAAACGAGTCCAAACGTGACAGGGGTTGCGGGCCAATGAGGCAGGCCGTCAAATGCCAGGAAACGTTCGGACTCAACGGACAGGGGAGCAGCCGTCGGCGCCGCGTGGCCGTATCAGATGAAACTAACCTGATCGAAGGTGTGAGAGAGCATTCACCATACAAGAAAGCCAAGGACGACAGTCTGGCCTCAACCTTGTCTCTGCATATCCTGGTCTCTGCTGCAATGGAATAGGAGGTCCCGCAGCCACTCTGCACGCCAGGCTGACAGAAGCGTGGTGGAGTGCAGTATTGCGTCTGGGACGAAATCTGCCGGCCAGCGCCACAGCTTGGAACGGCGCGCCAGACTGTACTTGTTGCTAGCGGACCAAGCACTAGGCTAGAGAGAATGAACATCGCGCGAAACGATTGTAAGAAAGACGTCCGGCGCCAGCTCACGACTCACTAATTCGGCAGCGGCTCGGCGGCTGTTGAGAGTGTAGCCGTTGATCCTGACAATTGCAGCGGATAGTGGCCCACCAATGAAGGCGCCTCGCACGCTTTTTCGCCACCCTCGGTGACACCGCGTCGGAGAGGCCCTCTGAGAGTTCCACCTGCCATGCCACTCGGGATCGACAGTAGCGCAGAGCACAGCCGCGGACCTGCAGTGTGGAGATCAGCGACAAGGGAGAGCAACGTTAGTAGCAGAACCGCTGGCCTTGAGGGCCTTACAATTCACACAATGATGGGAGAAGCTAGCCCTGCAATAATGCATGCTAGTTCTTGTAGCGCTGTCTCACATGATTCGCTTTGGCAATGTGGTGGAGTATGGCCTCGCAAATTGCATGCATCAATTGCCATCCCGCCAATGCGCAAATTGGAGTTTCTCGGTCTTATGACATGGGGAATGCGCTTTGACGCTGACGTAAGTGGCGTGAAGCTAATTTCCAGGGTCTTCTCCAAAGATCTTGTTCTCAGAGCTGCGCTTCAGCCTGTATGTCGGCGCAACGCCTTCGAACACGGGAATAGGGAACGCCGGCCGCTGTGACTCGCCATGGCCCCGCTCACTGGAACTGCAGCAGAGGCATTATTCGGCAGACAAAACATTTGTAAATTTGCATTCGCGGAAACCGAGCGCGAACTGGATCAGGTCACATCTGTGGCGAACGATGGGAGTGAGTGTGGCTGTGATGTAGATCTTTCCTGAGAACCTGTTCGAGGCCGACGACATTGACGCATCACAGCGAGTAGGCGTTGCCGACCCCTGGCGATCGGGTATTTCTTACTCCACATTTTGCTCAGAGCCTGGGCTTGGACATTTGGACCCTGAGCAGACCAAGTTTAGAGGCATGCTCTACCCGGGCAGAAGACCCTCCGTCGTCCAACCGACGCGTCCTTTCCACAAGCGACGGATGTGTCTTGTTTGCAATCCGCCGCCATACCTCGGTCTTTCCAAGCGAGCATAAGAATATCAGTGCCGATTACTCGAGGTTTCGAGGTGTCGAGAGTCGCGCGACGGCAGTGGTTGCATACTGCACCGAAGCCCCGTCTCGCAAGTTTCGCACCGCTGCGCATGCAGGTGGACCTTACTACATCATGACGATTTGATGGACTTGATCATGCCACAATGCGACCGTTGCATATGCGCGGCTGCCAGTGAAACGGGCCTAATAGATCTCACTTCATTGGTTACGTCGATATATGCAGATGCTGGCATTACTGACGATCCACAAAAGGGCCGACTTCAACAGCTAAATGCGCGGTGTCATGATGTTGATTCTACGCTGCAACGAAACTGCCCAAGAAGTCTTCTATATATTGGAAGTATCCTGGTTCTGCAACTGTGTCGTTATGAGTACCGTTGGGAAGCTCCCGCCACACCTTAGGAGCCTTGCATACTTTGTACAAGCGGGCCATGTGTGAAGCACTGCCAAACAACGTCAGAATTGAGGCTCACAATATATTCCGTGTAGCATAGAGTTATGGAAAACTTACGGAACGATCTCATCCTTCAAGCCGCTCAGAAATAGGAATGGTATCTGAGTAATTGTTGGCAGTGTTTCTTCGCTGGGCCAGATTTGATGACAGAGCGGTGCAAGGAATCGAGCGGGAGGAAAAGCACTGCGAAACGTTGGCTGTCAGCGTACCTCCAAATCAGGAGTCATTTACGTACGATGGAATCAGTTTTCGGATAGATGTAAAGGTGTTCTCCAGAACGACACCAGCAATGTCGCCGTGCTTTTGGTTGCGAGAGGCAAGTCCAATAGCTACAGCGCCTCCAATACTCTGTCCATAGATGACTACATGCGTGTTTCGAAGTTCGGATCGATTGCGAATGTAGTCCAGGCCTGTCTGAGCATCGATCATGAGTCCTTTTTCATTTGGACTGCCTGACGACAAGCCATAGCCACGGTACTGAAGCATGAGAACGTTGCATCGAAGCTCGTTGGTTAAGACCTTGGCAATTGGGAGTCGATAACCTATATTACCGGCGTTGCCATGGAACATAAGAATCGTCACGTTGCGGGCATGTTGCTTATTTGGTCGAATATAGAAAGCGCTAAGAGATTCGCCGTCAGGCGTAGGGATAAACAGTTCTTCATAGTCACTCAGGCCGAACTGAGAAGGGCGTGGAACATTGGTCCGCGCATCAGGTGGGAACGCTCTCGGGTAAATCAGCTCACTGGTCGAGTTAGCGAGGTCTGTTGTTGTTACGAAGTGAGACATACTTCTGCTTGAAGTATAGGAGACCACTACAAAGCGCCGCAATTCCGGAAGAGGCAAGCAGCGGTATCCGTAAGTACGACATGAACGTGTCCAGTGCGGAGCCCATGATCAACGACAGAATCTGGGGAATCTGCTGGTGGGGTGTATCGTGGTCCGTGAGACAGATGGAAGTGGTCGCAGCCTATCTGACAGCCTATCTGGCGGCCTTGTGGGCGAACAGCCAACGAAAGTTTTACCCTGATTCTAGTTCCCCATGAGATGATATAACGTTCGGTAGCAAGCTAGCTTTAGTCCGTTGATGTGGATTTTCGCGCAAACACACGCTGGATCGTAGGGGGTGGTGTCGTCTACGCGGTACGGCGGGCCAGAAGGTCCCACTTCGCAAGCGCGACAGACTGCCAAGCCCTAGGCTGTAGCTGTTGCGCGTATTCTATCATCACTTCCACGCCAACAACCTTACAGCTTGCTCATCGCCCACACCACTATCGCAGGACCTTGTTTTGACGCAGCTCCCAATTCAAATCCGCAACCAGCTCAAGCCGCAACGATGATGTCCACCGGGATGTTAGGAGAGGGTATGTGGCTTTGCCTCATCTCGCAAGCTTGCTTCTCACACATTCTGCTTAGATGGCATTCATGTCGACATGAACCACCTGAAAAAGGGTGAGGTCAAGTAAGAATGTATTCTCGGAGCTCCTACAAGCAATGCTGACGAACCACAACAGCCTGGGTACCTCCATGTCCGTTGACAATGCCCCCGCCCTCTTACCCCGACTGACAGAATAAACAGCATGGCGATCAACTTCAAGGACGGCGTGATACTAGCAGCAGACAGCCGAACGACTACTGGTGCTTACATTGCGAACCGAGTCACCGACAAGCTCACACAAGTCCACGACACTATCTGGTGTTGTAGATCAGGCTCAGCGGCGGATACACAGGCTGTTGCTGACATCGTACACTACCATCTTGGTATGTACGGCATCACCAATGATGAACCTCCAACGACACAGACAGCGGCTGCCATCTTCCAGGAGCTCTGTTACTCGAACAAAGACTCCCTCTCGTGAGTGCTGCGGCAACTGTCATTTGGACATGACTGACACTTCTCAGGGCTGGCTTGATCATTGCTGGATGGGACCAGAAGCACGGTGGCCAGGTGTACTCGATCCCATTGGGAGGTTCTCTGCACAAGCAAGCGTACGCGATCGGAGGCTCGGGATCTACCTACATCTACGGATACTGCGACGCAAATTGGAGGGAGCAGATGACAGAAGAGGAGGGCATCAAGTTCGTCAAGGGCGCGCTTTCTGAGGCCATCAAGTGGGACGGGAGCTCTGGTGGTGTCATCCGCATGGTCGTGCTCACGGGCGCTGGCGCACAGCGACACCTGTACCTTCCAGACCAGAACTACGAGGGCCCAGGCAGGCAGTAGTTGGCCGGATGTAGAGGGCGAAGATGCGTTCAAGACAAGAGACATAGATCTGCAGCTTTGAGCGAGGCATGAATGACTATCATGATGAAACGAAGCATTGTCTCGGCCTCGTGGCAGCCAACAGATTGAAGTCAACTGACGGATGATGTGAAGTCGGTTATGCAAGCTGATCATTCAAGCATGTTGACTGCCTTTGGCACATACTACATCTTAATGTTGCGGATCGTGGCCCTGGTGTAGACTTGAAGGCAGCCCGATGGCAGCTCAGCTTTTGCGCCGCTCTCGTCCAACTAATCATTCACGTGGGATATCGGGCAGTCATAAGCATAATTCAAATGGCATTGAACGTAGCCAGCGTAGGCCAAAGCATATCAACAGTGGTCTTCGGAAGGTCGAACTGCTTGGCCCACTCGCGACTCTCGTATCGTCCAGGGTCTTTGCTTTTGGGCGCCAGCAACACAGCCGTATGACGGAACGACAAGCCAGCCCGAATTACTGCACTATCTAGCGCCCGTGCGCCTGAGACCTCAACACCGCCGCAACTGACGCTATAGCCCACGATCCCCTTCACCCCACCACAGACGCGTTGCCGTCCAATTTGGTTTGTCCACGGCAAGAAAGCACTGGGCATGTTCATCCTCGATTGTCCTTGAACTCTTGCGCTCCCCTGTCCGCGCTGGCTGGCTCTGCGACGATAAGAGCTTGTTCGCGCCCGCCGAACTCAACGCAGCGCTGCCTCCCCTCACCTAGCGCACGCTCAACATACGCTCCTTTACGAAGCAAGACGGTGCTGGCATCGCGCCTTCCCCCGCAGCCTCCAGGCTCAGTAATTCTTCCAGCACCAGTCGGCCTGCGACTCGCGGCATGGGATCGATAGTAGTGAGCGACTTCGGTGGGAACCACTTTCGCAATCCTATGTTTGGTGGCAGCGGTGGACACCAGCAGGCACAAGACTCACCTTCCGCACACTCTGCACGGCCATCGTTGACAGCGAACGTGCCGCCTCAAGCCGTGGCCGACGTCCCAATGGCCGATGCGGGCGCCCCGCCGTCCAGCTCAACACCAGCTCAGCGATCGCAGCACGATACTGCAGCAGCCAGCCCGCACATCGCCACTCAGCAGCCAGCGCCTCCTGCTAGCCCCCGCTTCCGCCCACAATCGCAGCAGCACACTCCGTCTGTTTCGCAGACCCGAACCGTACCTTCATCTGGGTCAACGCCTGCCCAAGCCTCCCCAGCAGCACCGCTGCGCTCGCCAACTGAATCAGATGCAGCGTCGCCGCGAAAGATCAAGGTCACTAGCTTGGCCCACATCCAGAGTTTTGCGGTCGATGAGACCAGCCCATTCTCTCAGACGCGCTCGCTGTCACGGCGTCAACGGCGAGACCCTGCAGATGTCGGGCCACAGTACGAGATTAGCGAAATGCCAGTTTCAGACATCATCGAAATGGTTGCCGGGTTGCTGACCAAGATCACGACAACCAATGATCGACAACACGACCACTTGCACCGCCAGATACCACCCGTTGACGGGACATCCGGACTCAGCCAACAAACGACCAGCGTACTAGCTTTTCACGGCAAGAACGTACCAAGCATATCAATCTTGAGCTACTTGAGCCGCATACACAAGTACTGCCCTACGACTTACGAGGTTTTCCTAAGTCTTCTGGTGTACTTCGACAGGATGACAGAGAGGGTGAACGCTGGACCTATGCTTAGCCTCCGTCAGGCCAACCAGCAATCGCTAGAGCGTTCTGAAGTAGCTGCGACCACAGCCTCAGCAGATACTGCTGTGGCCCAGACTCCCTCGAACACTGCACCAGCGCAGGCTGCAACACCACCACCATCTGGATCCTTGGGCAGGCCGCAAGAGCCCCCGTCCCAAACCTCTCAACCGCCGTCACCGCCTCAGCAAGAACTGGACCGCAACGGCTATAATCTTTCACACTTTTTCGTCGTGGACAGTTTCAACATCCACCGACTGGTCATTGCAGGCGTCACTTGCGCAAGCAAGTTCTTCTCTGACGTGTTTTATACCAACTCTAGATACGCAAAGGTACGTTGACTGTACACAATCAAACTTGGATTTAGCTCACATGTGACAGGTTGGTGGCCTCCCATTGGTGGAGCTTAATCACTTAGAGCTGCAGTTCCTCCTGCTCAACGACTTCCGCCTGGCTGTGCCTCTTGAAGAAATGGAAGCCTACGGAACCATGCTGGTGGAGTTCTATGCAAGAGAGGTAGTCGAACAGCATGAAAGGCAGAACGGAGCCAGGCAGTAAATTGAAATGGCCGGGTCTGAGAATTGAGCCAACTTAGACTCTGTAACTTCACTCATGCGAAACGATCATGAGCAGACTCCCTTTCATGATGTCAACTTGGCATTCGGCCGGGCACACAGTGCCTTTCCTGTTGAAGTCCAATTTCCGTGGGGCGCTGGTCTTATCTCGATCACAGCGCCCGAGTCTTCTTTAGACTCCGGTCACTCTTGACCTTTATTTTTCGAAGCGAATTCTGGCTGATATCCCAGAGTGGGTATTCACGCGACATCTGGCCGTCAATAGTAGAAGTGCAGACGTGAGATCTGATGGGATCACGGAGGCGGTTATACGTTCTTCATTCATTCCGTTGCTTGCTCGAAGATCATTAGGGCGGCGTTCATAGAGGTGTTCGTGGGCGAGCATACTATCGCCTCCATGGGTAATTTATCTTAGCTTCTTACTATTTTCAGGTTGTGATTGGTGAAGTACAACACAACGAAGCGAGACCTAAACTGGCTTCGGCACTCATCTGCGCGAGTGGACACCTTCTCTGAGCCGTGCGGCGACGACTCTCATGATGAGATGCTGTGTTTACCAAGCATCAGAGTAAGGATACTGGTCCCCTCTTCGTGCGGCATTGACGAATCATGTTGGCGCGGATACGTCAGCTAGACCAGGGGTGACCCAGAAACAGCCAACACAAAAGATCGGCAACCTTTTGCCAGTGGAACAGGTATTAGGCCCTCACCAACCTGGTCGTCAGGAAACAAACCGCCTGCCTATTTCATGTCTGAAGCGAATGCAACATGTGACTCGGATGTGTTTCTGTAGGATCAGGGCGCGGCAAGGACCGTGGAATGACGTCAGTGAATGACCAAAGAATGGCATTCTAACATTTCCCCATCCTGTACCTGCGCGTACACAAACCATGACCATACATAATGAACGTCTGAATACCCCTGCGGCTTTCTGTCATCCCCACCATCCACCTGCAGCCTGTACACTGGTGCTGTCGTCATGTCGTCACCCAACTCGTCTGATGCAGCAAAACGGCGACCTGTGCCTACACAGCCCGCGGCCAAGCGAGAAACCGGTGTCTCGAGGAACCTGCACCTCACCTTTCTGGCGGCCACGGCAGTTGCTGCCTTCAGCTTCAAATGGCCTTTCCGGTGGATTCTTTCGGGTGCACCTCAGTTGATATATGTCCTTCTCTTAGGTGAAGCAAAGGGCAACCGCATTTTGCCTTTTGTTCCACTGTGGACTATTTTCGCCACCGTCAACTTTGTTTACGCTGTTTGCTCGACATCATGGCTTCTCTTCTGGGTCTTCTGGGCAGCATGTTGGCCGACGTTGGTGGTGGCTTGTCTGTTCCAGTTCGACGCTCCCGCCAGTCTTGCGAGACGCCTGTCCCGGAAGACGTTCCTCCGAGACCTGCATTTTATCAATGATCAAATTGCGTTCTTCGATCTTCCCGCTCTGGAGATTGACACAGAGGTCAAGGGTCTGTTCGTCATCCGAGGTGCCACTTTGTCCCTCTCTACTTTGACGCTGGTCGCCCATGGTATTGAGGCTGGTATCAAGCTCTCCGATGAAGTTGAGCTTGGCATCCAGGTCGACAAAGTGACTGTTCCTCTGTTTCGAGAGATTCGCGTTGATGATGTGTATGCCAACATCAAGGGCGGGGAGTGGGAGGTTACATTTGGAGATGTTCCATACGGCAAGCCTGATCCAGCCGATGAAGATAGTGATGACTCGATGATAGTCGCAGACACTGCCATTCTAAAAGCTGCAGCCAAAGCCCGCCCGGCAGAGATGGTGCGGATGATGACAGCAGATGCACCGCCCACGGATTCAGAAGATACCAAGGCCGCCTTCTCTTCCGTGAAGCAGCTATCCCCCGACGACGAGAAGGCGCATCAGAAGTATCGACAGTACATCAAGCACATCAACGATACGAGCTCGATCCAGATAGCGAAGAAGGAGCTGATTGAGAAGTCGATGAGGGATGAAAACAGCCTCGATCCCGACAAGATTGACGATCTCCGAGCAGCCATCTGCGCGCAAATCCATAGCGGGCCTTCGATCCCCCATCCGCCTTCGAGGTCTATCAGGGTCTCCACGCTGCGGAAGACATCGTATCCAAGCGTGAAACGATGGCTGCATCGCTTTCCATTTCTATACCGGCTTATGCTGTTCCCTATCTGCTACTTCCACACTGTCAAGTTCAAGTCCATCTCAGCCGCAGGGTCTGGCAAGTGGTTTGTAGCACTGATGCGCAAGTATCTGTTCAAGCACTACTCATCGCAGGACGGCGAGATCCGCAGACTAGAAGCGCGCATCTCCGCCTTCTTCGCCGAAGCCAACTTCTGCGTCGAGCTGACCAAGATGGTAAGCAGTGCGTCGTTCCCACTCAACACCAACTACGACATCAAATGCAATTTCGACGTGTCGGACGTCATGGCGTACCGGTCGCTCCCAGACGCCGTCGACCTCAAACGCGTCGTCGAGCTGGGCGGACTGGACGCCATCCTGAACGTCCCCATCTTCCTGTTCCCGCACCACGAGCACATATTCCCGGCGAAGCCCACAGACCTCGACCAGCTCTCGCTGGAGACGGAGATCTCGGAGACGCAAAACCCGTCCAAGGCGATGCAGGCGCAGAAAACGCTCAAGCAGCTGAAGAAGGACGAGGCAAACATGCATGTCTCGGCGCACGCCCACCTGCCCATGGTGGTCAGCCAGGAAATGCTCAATTTCATCGCGGCGATCGTCAAGGCCACCAAGGTGATTGAGAGCGACAGGGACTACGAGGAGGCCAAGGTGGTGCGCGAGCTGAAGCGCATCAGCAGCAACGCGTCGGACACGGAGTCGGTGTCGAGCGTGAACAGCGTGGCGTCGGACACGACGGTGGGCGAGGACAGCAAGAGCTTCAAGTCGTTTCTGCGCAAGGTGGACAGCGGGTTCAAGGACGCCGGGCAGAAGACGGCGGCCGGCATGCGCAAGGCGGGCGTGAGCACCGTGTCGGCCATGGCCAACGACCGGTGGATTGCGCGGCTGGTGGGCAAGGTGACGAGGAAGCTGGAGAAGGCGCAGGGCGAGGTTGGGTATTCGGGCGATGTGCCCATTGCCCTTGCGCCGTATCGCGTGCGGCATGAGGCGGACAAGAAGATTCTGCCGTAGGGAATACAGCAAGAAGTGCTTGCAGTAGATGCTGTAGAGAGGGAGTGTGTATAACCTCTTTTATAGTATAGAAGGGCATGGAACTGCATTCATAGCGTAGCGATACTTTGGTAGACGTGCTGGTCTTCATTTAACCAGGTGCTTGCCGTAGATACTACACTTCTAAGAAGGAGAAGAAGAAGACGAAGAAGAAGACGAAGAAGAAGACGAAGAAGAAGACGAAGAAGAAGACGAAGAAGAAGAAGGAGAAGAAGAAGAGAGAGAGAGAGAGAGAGAGAAGTGAATTGCAGGGTATATACAAACGTCTAGTCTAAACTCGTGTCTTGTCTATTGTCTTGTCCTCCCCTATGCCCCCTCTTCGTCAGCGGCGGCGTCAGCAGCGGCGTCAGCAGCGCCGTCCTTGTCCTGGCGCAGCGTGCTGGTGGGCACCTCGCTCTGCAGGCCCTCGTCGGAGCGCGGCTTCTTGAACACGGCCTGCATCCAGCACCGGTACATCTTCAGGCGGCGCTGGCGGTTGACCAGCATGCGGCGATCGACGCCGAAATGGGCCACGTCGAAGGCGGGCCGGGCGTGGTCGGCGTCGTGGCCATGGACGGCCGGGTCGCCGCCCCAGATGTGCTTCAGCTCGTCGTGCTCGAAAAAGTAGACGCGGGTGCCGTCGCCGCGGACGTAAAAGTTCTCCTCCATCCAGCGGCCCTTCTTGAAGCGCACCTGGGCCAGGTCGCCGCGGCCGTAGTCGCGGAACAGCACCTGGCCGCCCGGCTTGAGGACGCGCCACACGTTGCGCACGGCCTGGTCCCACTGGCGCGGGTGGAGGGCGGAGAAGACGAAGATCATCAGCACGACGTCGACGCTGCCCTCGGCCAGGCCGGGGGGCAGGCCGGCGTTGTCGCTCGCGGGGCCGGCGGCGACGTCCCACACGTCGGCCTGGATCTGCGGGGTGTTGTAGAGCTCGTGGGCGCGGATGAGGTCGACGGCCGTCTTGCTGAAGTCGCAGGCGTGGATCTTCAGGCGCGGGTTCTGGCTGTTCTGCAGGATGGGGAAGGCCGAGTTGCCGGCGCCGGCGCCGACCTCGAGGACGGTGGCGGCGGGGGCGTCGGGGCGGCCCAGGTCGCTCAGCACGGGGAACTCCTGGGCGAGCCACTTGCGGTTCTTGAAGAAGTTGGTCTTGTTGTTCTTGTAGAAGGTGTTCCACCAGCGCTCCGGGAAGTCGTTGAAGCGCTTGCGGTCAAAGTCGGAGACGGGGTCGGCGCGCTGGCGCGAGAACTGCTCCTCGCTGAAGGCCTTGTACGAGTCGTCGACGACGACGTTGTCCCAGGCGTTGAACTCGAAGATGTTGTCGCCCTCCTCGAGGATGCGCGAGCCGAAGGAGAAGGGGTCGGTGCGCTTCTGGTTGTTGGCCGGGTCGTGGGAGCGCGACGCCGGGCTGCGGACGGGCTGGATGGCGGCGGGCACGCCGTACGCGTCGTTCTCGGGCGCCGCGGCGGCCGTGTCTGCAGGCGCGGCGGGC
>VWXS01000137.1:0-77697 GCA_028584115.1 Stagonosporopsis vannaccii | reverse complement strand
GTTATGGTGGTTGTGGTGGTTGTGGTGGGTGGGGTGGGTGAGGTGGTTTTGGTGGGGGGGGGGGTTGGGGGGGGGGTTGGGGGGGGGGGGGGGGGGGTGGTTGGGGGGGGGTGGGGGGGGGGGGGGGGGGGGGGGGGGGGGTGGTCGGGGGGGGGGGGGGGGGGGGGGGGGGGGGGGAATGGTTCGGGCTTAAGACTCGGAAGTTCAATTGTTGATAAACACATTGCAGCTGCACTCAATAATTAGGGAAATCGTTCTTCCCGTCCCAGCGCCCAATAAGTATCTTTGTTATAAGAAAATGTTATGGTAAGATCACGTAGAAGCAAGCATGGACATTGGATCTTGGCATGAACAAATCCGGGGCCAAACTCCATATAGACTGTTCCCCACACTTACACCCTGTCAGCATAGCTCTGTTGCCTCTCGAGCTCCTTCACGGACAACTCGTGCCTCCCATATACCGACCACATGGCGAAGGCGCCAAAGAAGGCGCCACCAATGATGTTGCCGATCGTAACAGGGATGCAGCTTGCCCAGATGAACTTGCCAACACCAAAGTCCGTCCCATAGAACATGCCGATCGGCACAAGCAGGTAGTTGGCGATTGAATGCTGGTACCCCATGGCAACGAACGTCCAGATTGCAATCCAGATACCGACGATCTTGGAGAGCAGGTCGCGTCCCTCAGTAAAGAACATGAAAGCAATAGCTACGAGCCAATTACACATGATACCACGAGTGACGTTGTAACCCCAATTGACATTGACCCGGCCGTTAGCTTGCGTAGCAGCATAGTCCTTCTGCGCGCTCGTCGACAACGTGTCAGACCAGTACATGAGAACGCCGGCGTAGAACAAGCATCCGGCAATGTTGAACACGTAGCTCACAATCCAGTTCTTCAGCAGGTCGTAAATGGTTGTGCGCCGGCGCAGTGTCGAGTAAGCCATGACGAACATGTTGCTCGTGCACAGCTCGACGTTAAACAGCATGATGATGACGAATCCGATGGGGAACACAAATGCGCCGAGCATGGTTGCGATGGCTGGATTGCTTTGGCGTAGACCAGGTGAGCCTCCAGCGACGACGAGGTCGAAGCCCGCGCCCAGCGAGATGAAGACACCGCCGAGGAAGGATTTGATTATTAGGTCGAGCCAGGTGAGGTGTGCTTTTGCTACGCCGGCTTGCTCGGCCAACCGCAGCATCTCCACAGGTGTGTGCGCGTCGACGTCGGAGGTCATCTTTGGCGGCGCCAGGGTTTTGTGTTCGCCTTCTTCGGACATATTGGGCGATGGTGCAGATGAGTCTCGTTGCCCAAATAAAGGTCCCCGAGTCAGGAGGTGTGTATACAGAGTAGACGAGCAGGAACAATAGCAGACCCGCCGAACAAAGGCAGCTCAGGTATTTGAAGTCCTAGGACCCATCTTCCCTCTCCGCAAACAATGACATACAGTGAAGTCACTACCCGTGATAATCTCACACCTGCGGATCCTCCGGTCTGCTATCCTGAAGTAGCGCACGAATCACAATGACGCTCTCACTGTCAGTACAAGTTGAAAGACGGCGAACTTCGGTCAAGCTTCTTTGGCGTTGTTGTGAAAGCTTAGCATACTGACATCAATTTGGCTGTATGTCGAGTTTGCGTCTTTTGGACATCGATTTGATATCTCTTGCTGACAGTACGCGACTATGACATACGAAGACGCGGAGATAGACGTGTTGTGAGGCTTCCGAGGTCGAGTCGTGGTGAGGAGGGCACGTACAAATGATGTCACAGTCGAAATATCTTCAGCCCTACGCGAGCAGCGGGCCCTTCGAATATCCACATCGAGCCGGGTGAATGATTGGGAGAGACCTTTGTGATGGTTAATCAACAGCAGTAGTCCTTCTGAATTATGCTGAATTGTCAAAAGTTGTTCTTCGATGATGCTTTGAAGGTTAACGCTTTGGTCACAGGCATCAGCAATGCGGGCTATGCTCTTTAGATGTTCAGATAACTTGTTCTCCTCGAGCTCCTGCAACCTTGTTATGATGTCTCCTGGATTGCTTGCGTTGTTGTGGTTTGGTAGTAAAAAGCGATCGCTCCCACTTCCTCGACAGTTCATACCCAAGCGATAATCCATCTCCGCCTGCGTGAACTCCCCGCCATCTGTTAGTGTCACCATTCTGAACGCGCAGTCTTAGGCCCAAACTGAAATTGACGTTCAGGTCCATTTCCGGACACAGGATGGCAGAAACAACCCTGTTGTGTCTACGTCGGGTATGATGGTCTTCACTATGCTCTTGCGCCTGTGAATGATCGCAGCGCTGTTCTGGTCGAATACAAGGGTTGTGCGTACATTCCCTTCTTTCTCCCTTGCCGTGCTCGAGCATACAGAAGTACTTCCATGCTCAAGATTGTGCCGGTGGGACAGGTCTGGATGCGGTTGGTACTGCTGGAAGGCCAATGAGCCCCACCTACAACACGTCTCATGCATCGGAGGTCCAGACAAAGCGAGCGGCCCGATTATATGTTAATGCTATCCAGTGACAGTGGGAGTTTATAAACTGTAGCGAAGACGCCCTTTTGATTGTTTCCGGTGTCAGACTTGCATCTCAGGAACGGTTCGTCCAACGTTTTTCAGCTGCTGCGGTCTGAGTACTCACACTTGCGCTCAACGACCAAGGGTCCCTGCTGTCGACATCGGAATGATTGAAAGTGAGACAAGGCAGCTCAATCACTTTGACAGAGCTGAATGATCGACAGGGTCAACCTGAAGAAGTTCTGCAATCGTCATGATGTCTCTGGCAACCATTGCCGAGATTCCCCAGATCTTGTCCACTCTTCTCATCGTGAGCCAATAAGCGAATGCAGACTAGTCCATACCGTCGCACAGCTCTTCCTATTCCGATTAGTCGAGCGGCAGAAACACTTTTGTCTGCAACATGCAAGGGTTCGCTTGGAGATTGACCAGGTTTTGGATTTTTGGAGGAGGCATCTAGACGCATGTAAGAATCTGGCGGCTGGCTTAGCCGTGCCCCATCACTGATATCCGTTTTCGATATTGTTGAACATGAAGAATCGCGCTTGCCGTCGGGGTTGTGCGCCGAGGTTTGCGACTTTCAGTTGGCGTTTGGCACTGTTAGCACCTGAAGCTAACCATGAGGTGGCAAATCGAGCAGGTCTTGCTCCTGTCGCTTCGACAAGCGCTGCAGGTTGAGACCCTAAGCTTGGGCTTGTACGGGTTCGGGTAATGCCGTCCCATTTTCCAACTTGCTCGTCTCTCCATCACCATTGCCGTGCGCTTTGAATGCAGTCGTCATTGAGCTGATGCGTCAGCGCAGTTAGGATTCTCGCACGACATCGGCATGTCGTTGGAACCAGGCCCCCCACGAACATCACATCTTGATCTGGAAACTTTGGAATTCGACCCGGCTCCGACTTTTCTGATCCGAATTGGCCAGGTTGCAGCAGAATTCGCGCTGATCTATTGCAACGAAGCCTTCCGGTGTCAAAACTTTAGGGAAAGCGTAGAGGCGCAAACCCGGTCAGCATTGCTTTTCAGATCTTGGGCGCAAGCTCTTGGCGACTACAAACCACACCATGATTTCGCAGAACGAAGATGGTTTTCGCAAGAAGCAGGAAGGGATCAGAGTTGGAAGGTGATAAGAGCTGAGCGAATATTACCAAAAGAGGATCATGAGATGGATGCAAGCACGCCAGAGTCGGAGAAAGAGGCGGTTGTCAAGGCGGACTTTGGCAATTGGGGCCGGGTGTATCATCGTTCAAAAGATGAGCTCTTGCAAGAGATGAAACACAACAAGATAATATTGGGCGAGACGCTGCCACGGAACAATCTGGCTGCACGTTGGGAGGGCCTGCAGACTATGATGGAAATGTCAGACGTTGGGGTGTTCGAATACAACACAGAGGGGAAGCTGATTCACGCCAACAAGGCCTGGTACCGACTCTCATCACACCCACGGAATCTACCAGCTCATGTCGAATTCTCTTTCATGGATCTCGTATACCCTGAAGACCAGGCCCTTGTCATGTCTATGTGGAACACTTTGGCTTCCGGCTACCCCGTAACGTTTGAAATGAGATGGAAAGCAGCACCTGGCTCGGAGGATCCCGCGCAGTGGGTCCTTTCTGCCTGCGTCCCAGTATTCGACGACGAAGGAAATTTGATCAGTATCGCTGGAAACACGATCGATATTATGGCGCAAAAGAAGTCTCAAGAGGCTGCACAGGCACGTGTGGAGGCTCTTGAACGAGCACGGATCTCTGAGCAGAAGTTTGCAAGATTCGCGCAATTATCCCCCATTGCAATCTATATCTTCATTCCGGGCCAAGGTCAGTTTCCTTGACATGATGATGATGATTGGAACTGATTAAATTGCAGGCATGAATTATGTCAACGACCAATTTTTTGAGCTCACGGGGCATTCTCGCCCACCTATCGACGAGTTTGAGTGGTTTAGTCTCGTTGCAGATGAAGACCTGAAGAAGGTGAAAGACGACTGGTCCCAGATGTTAGCAGGCGAAAAATCAAACGGTGTGCAATTTCGACTGAAAAAGACATGGGTCAATCAAGACGGATTTGTATCGAAAATATGGGTACAAAGCTCGAATCATCCCGAACTCGACAAGAACGGTAAAGTCATTAGTAAGTCGCATGTCCACAGCAGAAACATGGACGCTAATCCTGGATAGGTATATTGGGCACGTTGTTTGACATTTCGGTAAGTTGTCGCACATCAACTGAACAGGCGACTGTTGACTCGGTCAGCACTTTAAATGGGCTGAATCGGTACAAACTCAACGGACCGAAGAAGCCCTAGAAGCAAAACGACAACAGGAGAAGTATGATTACATTAAATCAAGCAAGAATATTAAGACTAATCGAGAGCAGCTTCATTGACATGACTTCACACGAATTGCGAAATCCCTTGTCTGCTGTAGTGCAATGCGCAGATTCTGTCATAGCAACGCTTCAAGGACTTCCAGTGCATGATACAGAGACCGCGATCTACAACATGGATCTCAGTAAGATACGAGAAGAGGTTTCAACAAGCATCGAATCCTTGCAAACAATCGTATCGTGCTCGTTGCACCAGAAAAGGGTCATTGACGACGTTCTCACACTGTCAAAGCTGGACTCAAACCTCATTCTGATTACCCCTGTGCGGGTGCAGTCGGCAGTGGTCGTATCGGAAGCATTGAGGATGTTTGAGGTTGAGTGCAACCAAATGGACATTAAACTTGAATTTCGAAAGGACCCAACATCTGAGGGCTACGACTGGGTCATGCTGGATCCATCTCGTCTGCTTCAGGTCTTAATCAACCTTCTGTATGTGATAGTTGACCATTGTATAGCGCTTACTGACGGCTTGTAGCACCAACGCAATCAAATTTACCAAAGACCGACCGGTTCGAAATATTGTAGTGACCTTGGGGGCCTCCCCAAAGCGACCACCAAAAATTTGGGATTCAGTGACCTTCACGCAGAACGAATCCCCGGACTACGCCAAAGCTTTGGTCAGTGGGCCCGAATGGGGCAGCGGGGAGCTAATGTACCTGTGGCTGAAAGTTGAGGACACTGGCTGTGGTATGACACATGACGAGCAGAACAAATTGTTCTCAAGATTTACACAAGCCACTCCCCGTACACACGTCAAGTATGGCGGTTCTGGTTTAGGACTGTTCATCTCAAAATCTCTCGCAAGTTTGCAAGGTGGTGCGATCGGTGTATCTTCTAATCCAGACATCGGCTCGACGTTCGCATTCTATGTCAGTGCGCGCAAGGCCATCCCACCTGCTGGCCAGCAAGTGAAGATTCGCCCAGGTCCCCATCGCACGGAATCTACGGAGCAAGCCATGAGAAGAGTGAAGCTCAATGTTCTGATTGTAGAGGACAACCTTGTCAATCAGAAGGTACTCAAAAAGCAGCTTGAAAAATTTGGATGGAACATCAGTGTCGCAGGCGATGGTCAACAGGCCCTGGACTGGCTCAAGGGAAGCGTGTACTGGCAGGGCACACCAAAGAATACGCACGACAAAACTACAGAGGAGGAAGAGAAGGAGTATTTTGCCGTACCGAGCCTACAAGATGTGGATATCATACTCATGGACATCGAGATGCCTATAATGGATGGGCTTACTTGTGCTCGGAGAATCCGCGACTATGAAGCACAGGGGCTGCTCGCTGCACCACATAGAAGACTTTCAGGACTGCAGCGACTACTTACCTCGACAGTGAGCCCCATGATATCTTCCCACGAAGCAGATACACCGGGACGGTGCGAATCGGTAGAGGCTCACTCGAGGTTGCCCATACTTGCCGTCAGCGCGAACGCACGCATGGAGCAAGTAGAACAGGCCCTGGCAGCAGGTATGGACGATGCAATCTCAAAACCTTTTCGGATACCGGAATTATGGCCAAAGATATCGACGCTGGTCAAGAAAGTTAGCGAAGAGAGTCCGGATTTCAAGTAAGCGGAGCATAGATCGGCGTTGTGGCGTGGTTAAACCTGGACTATAGACGGCGTATTTTGAGCATTTCTTGAAGAGTGCCGGTAAACTCGGAGGAGTAACTCTTACTTCAAGGAGTGTAGGTTTGAAGATTAGTGCATGTAGTTTGAAATGCTCACATGCAGTTGCAGTGAACTCATAGCCTAGCTGCATATGGCTAGCGCTGAATCGGTCACACAAAACTTCCTCTTTCATCATGACATAAGTTACGCACACACAACATGGAGCCATCAACAGAGCCAGTGCTAGAAGGCATTTTTGGTAGGTCGAGGTCATGTATTCTGCCGCGCTGGTTGATAACCACGATTAGCGGTTGCCAAACCGGCCCATGTCTCATCCGCAGATGTGCTTGAAAAGTTACAGTCTACTTTCGCGCCATCACAGACGTTCGCGCCTCTCCTACGACATCAGCCAAAACGAACTAGTAAAAGCGATGATTCAGTTTTCAAGATGGGACATGGCGGGACGCTCGACCCGCTAGCAGCTGGTGTACTAATCGTTGGCATTGGTCGAGGCACGAAGCAGCTGCAAAGATACCTTGCCTGCACTAAATCGTATGAGACGACAGTGCTCTTCGGTGCGAGCACAGACTCTTATGACTGTACAGGAGTGATTGTTGAGCGTGCACATTGCGCGCATGTCACCAGGACTTTGGTGGAAGCGAAGCTTGAACAGTTTCGAGGCAGTATCTCACAAGTCCCACCTATCTACTCGGCGCTAAAAATCAATGGGAAAAAGGCTTGCGAGTACGCACGTGACGGTCAAGAGCTCCCGAGACAGCTTGAAAGCCGAGCGATGCAGGTTGACGAATGTACTTTGATCGAGTGGTATGAGCCTGGGCAGCATGCCTTCGTTTACCCTGGAAGTACAGAACCTGCTGCTGCACCGGCAGCGCGGATACGTCTCACGGTGTGTTCTGGCTTCTATGTACGGAGTTTCGCCCATGACTTGGGTATCGCTTGTCAGTCAAGATCTCATATGTCTACTCTGTTGCGGACGCGTCAAGCAACGTACACAACCCCTGATCCTCCTGAGTCCCCGCAACAGATGACTGCCGTTACGTATGCAGATATTGATGCAGGAGAAGAGGTTTGGGGACCAAAGATTCGATCCCAACTTGAAGCGTGGGTAGCTGCAAATCCGGCAGTCACGGGACACGTCAATGGCCGCAGCGAAGAAACAAGACAGAGGAAAGCTACCGAGCAGAGCGAAAGGCCAAGACAAAGATTTCGAGGAGGATATGTCGCCGACACGAAGCAAGAGAGGATCAAACAGCAAGGCGGCAAGTTCAAAGGCAAATGGAGCCGAAAGCCAGTCCCAGAAGAGCCAATTCAGGAGACGATAAAGCCGTTCGAAGACACAACTGCATCAAACTAGTCATCCAGACTACAGTCATTGGAATCAAACCGAAATCTAAGGCGTGTATAACCATGGTCTTGCACCGCCTTCTTCTTCCCACCTCCTCAACGCCCTTCGGTTAAACGATACATACACCAGCTCCTGTATGATGGCGAAGAGCATGCCGATTGCAACCATGATGATCTGTATCCGTAAGCCCTTGTTGTAAAAGGGTAGATCATCTGCACGATAGTACTGCGTCCCAACCATCAGACCCGATATGGCGGACATGACCCACATCGCAATGCTTATACTTCGCTCGCGTGGATCCTTGCAGTTCAGCTGGACCCATGAGTTGTGTACGGGATGGTATCCGATAGCGAAGGCATTGATCGTCGTCCACAAGCCCCAGCGGGACCACTTGCCCACGGAAGGATGCACTTCGCGTGTAACAATGAGAACGACTAGGTAACAAATCTGCGCAATGATCACAGCTAAGCCACGCTTGTTTGTCTTGTCAGAGAGCCAGCCGAAGAAGAATACAACACCGAGCGAAAGGAATCCGCCAACTGATGCAAGCGCATTCGCTTGCACGCGTGTGAACCCCAAAGTCATGATGATGGTTGGTGTGTACGTCGTCAATGACGACCAAGTCGAGAAGACTGCAAATGTCGACACGAAGGACGCCCAGCGACGGTAGTGCTTTACTGTCTGCCATACTAGAGAGAGTGGAATATGCATGCCCTGGGCTCCGTGCTTTTTCTCTGCATCGTCTGTTTCGAGATGCTCTCTCAGAGCGTCGCGGTCAGTCTGCTTGAAGCGGATTAATCCAGGCGAAAGGAGAGGCCGCGGTGCGTCCGGACTTCCAGGCAGAAGGAACAGAAGGGCGATCGCAACAACCATGGTGAAGACGCCTTCGACTGTTGCGATTTCAGTTTCGGCTGCAGTAATATAAGAGACAAGACCTACTCAAGAACAACCACTGCCAGCCCTTCATACCTCTGCGACCGCCCAATTGCAGAATGCCACTTGCGAGCACAGGACTGATTGCGTTTCCACCGAACATGCCAAAGAAGAAGACGGCGACTCGCTTGGCAAGCTCTTGCTTGGTGTACCACGTCGACAGAGTATAGATACCGCCGGGTATGTAGCCCGCTTCACACAGACCCAGAAAAGTGCGAGCTAAGAGAAACCCCGTCTTGTTCTTGACAAAGACCTGGAGCGTGGCAACCATGCCGAAGATGAAGACTTGAGCTGAAATCCATTTCCTTGGACCGAGCCGCTGGAGGATGATATTCGACGGTATCTCAAGCACCACAATCCCTAGGAACATAAGTTGATTACCCAGATTAATTGTGTTTTGGTTCACGCGTATGTCCCTTGCAAAGCCATCGGTGAGCGCACTGGCGAGGTTCATGCGGTCCAATTGGAACACTAGCAGGCCCAGAAAGAGGAGCGGAAGGACGGTGGTGTCGACCCTGTTGTGGGTCAGTGTGGGCTTCGTGACCGAAGCTGTCAACTCACTTCCGCCTCGCATGTCTTATTGCTCTGCTCAACTCAACATCGATCACCTCGGCTGCATCTCCTGATTCAGACGCTTCACTCTGCGGCTCGCTGAGAGGGGTTCCCTTTTCGTCTGTCAATGCCATGTTATCGGGTCGTCCCAGTATTTTGGAAGCGAAGATTGACAAGCGGCAGCTGGGACGTTAGTTTATAAACATGCTCAACATGAGCAACAAGTGTGTTTCCAAGCAATTCGCCATCCCGTCACAAATGTGCGTTCAGCTTAGGGCATAACTAGAGTCGGCATCACCACCACATGCTATCATGCCGAACGCGATGCCGATGGCCACGGCGGTTCTGAACCGTCCAAGAGGCATGGCATCATTTGGCTGATGACAATTGTAGGCAAGCCAGTTTCCAGCACTGGTGTTCAGTGGTGGGCTGGCGGAGCCAAGCGCTTTGAGACTAGGGTCAGAAGGATCGCGCAATTCTCCATACACATGTCGCAAACATCACAACGACAGACTGGGGGAAATGCCTGTTTCGCGGCCGGCCCACGTGCTTGATATGCAGCGTAGTGGAGAGATTGTCTTCGACATGCCGAAAAGGCACAGTGCCGCGGCCAAATGATGTGCTCACGCTACGCGACGTGTTTTCCTTATCAGGATCTGGGCCGCCGAGGACATTTCGAGTACTTTGCCATCCCGTGTGCACGACTTGAACATACATAGACGGTATGGCTGTCAAACGCGTTGCAGTGGTCGGACTGGGCCCGTCTGGGGCTATTGCCATTGATGCGCTTGCGCAGGAACAGGCTTTTGACGTCATTCGCGTTTTTGAGCGGAGAGAAGCGCCCGGTGGCTGCTGGTAAGCGACCCTGAGCGCTCGCCCGACTCGACAGCCTACTTACCTGCGGAAAGGCTGGAAGACAAGACACCACCGCCGAATCTTCTGCCCGACGATCTCGACGCCCTTGCGACACGGACAGGCGACGTCTCACTTCAGCCGCCATTCAGCCTCCCTGCGCGCCAACCGAAGCTCGCGCAAGCACGCCATGCAGAGTCCTCTGTGTACCCGTATCTCGAGACCAATGTCGACAGCCTTGCCATGTCGTTTTCGCAGGAAGCGATTCCTGAACAACGCAGCGCACTCTCCGTTTCGAAGCACGGCGACGATACACCCTTCCGCAGCCATGGCGTAATCCGTGGCTATGTAGAGTCACTGGTATATCGCAACGGCTATGAGAAGCTCGTGTCGTACAACACCAGCGTCGAGCTGGCTGAGAAGGTGGGGAACGAGTGGAGGCTAGTGTTGCGGAAGGATGGCGACGTCAGAGGTGAGGACGAGTGGTGGGAAGAGTGGTTTGACGCCGTTGTCGTGGCCAGTGGCCACTTCAACGTCCCATACATACCCAAGATCGAGGGGTTGGACGCCCTCGAGCGCGCGTACCCAGGGAGCGTCAAGCACAGCAAAATGTTCCGCGGGCGCGATGCTTACAGAGGGAAGGTCAGCACAGTTCTGCCCATTTATTGGGGTCGCTGCTGATGTTTGACAGAGAGTCATCACTGTAGGCGCATCCGTCTCTGGTGCTGACATTGCATACGACCTTGTTGGCGCCGCGAAAGCGCCTGTCTACGCCGTCGTCGTCGGCCACAAAGCTAACGGTTACTTCGGAGACGAAGCATTCAAGCATCCTGGCATTGCTCAGAAACCATCGATATCCCGCATTGAAACCAGAAACGGTCAAAGAACTGTGCACTTCACGGATGGGTCGCATGTCAAGGATGTGGACGAGATCATTTTCGGCACAGGATACTCCTGGTCCCTCCCCTTTCTGCCGAACGTCAAAGTGCAGAACAATCGTGTCCCTGGTCTGTACCAACATGTTGTGTATCAGGCTGACCCCACGTTACTGTTCGTTGGAGCCGTGGGTGCTGGTCTCACGTTCAAGATCTTCGAGTGGCAGGCCGTTCTCGCAGCGCGCTTACTCGCTGGACGCGCCTCCTTACCACCGCTAGAAGAGCAACAGAGGTGGGAGCGCGACAGGATCGCCAAGAAGGGCGATGGACCAGGCTTCACCCTGGTGTTTCCAGACTTTGAAGAGTACTTTGAAACTGTCAGGAAATTGGCAGGAGAGCCGGCGCCAAGCCAGCCTGGGAGGAGGCTGCCACCGTATGATAAGAGGTGGTTTGAGGTATTTATGGCGGGGCACGAGAGGAGGAAGCAGTGGTGGAGGGAGGAGAACGAAAAGGCGAGGCAGAAAGCGTTGGTTGACGAACCGCCTCGCGCACGACTCTGAGTCTAGAGGACAAGCCATATACATTGGTACCAAGGTAAATTCTTTCACTGACCTTTCTTAATAGCAAATCATGATCGACATTTCCGTGTGCTCCATCGCAGTTGGTGGCCGATGACAACCAATCTCCCCGCACTTACAGCCAACGCTCGGCCATACGTATCTTAGTGGCAGTGTTCCGCGCTCCTCCGCTACTCTGCAAGCCGTTCGTTGTTTCGCAGAAACACATGCCGAGCAGTCGCTCGGTCCGCATGAATTCGGCATGATTCTGGAAAGTTCCGCCGAGTGACTGGTCAACCTTCAACCTGCACGTTGCACATACTGTCTGTGTGCTAAACAATCAGTGATGCGAGTCCAACCCAAGAACACCCTTTTCTTGTATGCCCCATAACAAATTCACGAAGAATGTTGCTGAACCGCGTGCTGTTGTGTATACGTCAGCTAGTCTCATGAGTACCTCTCTAGGCTCCATTTCGGGCTCACTATAAGTCCACCAGTGGCGCCAAGATTATGGTAAAATGAAGTGTAAAATACAGAAGTGAGTATACTATATTGCTCGGGCGGCAGCGCTGGAGATGAGGAGGACTCTCGATGCTATAAGAAGTTGACACGCGCAGCTGGGAGCATAAAGCATCTTCCATCTTGACCATAACCAAGACCACCATGCACTCCCTCTGCAAACATAGCGTGCCGCGCATGCTATCCATCTCTTCCGTGCTTGTCTACTTCCTCACTAGCGCAGCTGCCCAAGATGCAGCAACCCTGAGGACCTGCTTGACTGAGAAGAACTTGCAACTCATTCTTCCCGAGGACACTACTTGGGATGCCGCAACATCACCATGGTCGCTGAGATACAACCCCGAACCTGCCGCAGTCGTTACGCCAAACACAGCGGAGGACATTGCAGCGGCACTGGCGTGTGCGGTTGAGTCCGAGATCAAGGTTACTGCGCTGAATGGTGGGCACTCCTATGGCGCATATGGCCTAGGTGGTACGCACGATAATGCTCTTGTCATCAACATGGTGAACTTCGATGATGTTAGCTATGACGAAAGCGCTCAACTCCTAACGTAAGTACTGGCACACGGTACGAGCGGACACAGTTACTAACTTCGCCACAGTTATGGAGGTGGCAGCCGCGTCGGACCCGTTGCTACATGGCTCTGGGAGAATCATGCCCGTCATTTCCCTCATGTCAGAGCCAATTGGGTGGGCTTAGCTGGCTCCTGCATCGGAGCGGGTTTTGGTACTACCACCCGGTTCCTCGGCACGCCCATGGATTTTCTCGACAGCGTTGAGTATATGCTTTACAATGGCACTGTCGTCACAGCCTCACGTGAGGTGAACCCCGACCTATTCTGGGTTGCCCAGGGAGCTGGCTCGTCGTACGGTATTCTCCTTTCACTGACAACCAAGACCTGGAAGCCAGAGCATGATCGGGTGACCAACTTCACCATCTCTCTACCAGCTGACACCAGCATCGACACTGGCGTTAAAGCTCTCCTAGCGGTGCAAGAGTATGCTCAGACTGAAGCGCCAGACACATTTGCTATTCGATGGCAGCTCGCTACGCCCTGGTCCGGGACTGGATACTTCTACGGCAACCCCGATGACTTTGACAGTACCATCGCTCCTCTGCTCGAGCGCCTGCCAGACACCACCACGCTCGTCAACTCGACTGCAGATTTCTGGGCCATGGAGAACTTCGCCACGCCATCCCTCAACGGCACAACTGACACCTTCCCACCACGAAGCATGTACCTCCAATCTCTTGTCTTGCGTGCTGACCAACCTTTCACATACGAGTCCGCATACGCCTTGTACGAGCACACCACTCTTGCATTCAACCGCACAGACATGACCAAGTTCGGATTTCTCGACCTTTGGGGCGGTGGTCCTGCGCGTGCAATTCAAGACACAGATACCTCCTATGCCCATGCCGACAATCAGTGGCTAATCCGCTGGGAGGGACGTTTGGCCAATGGCTTGAGTGAGTGGCCAGCCGATGGCATCGAGTACATGCAAAATGGATTCAGGCCATTCGAGGAGCAGCTGAAGAAAGAGGGCGTGCCGCTGCGTGGGTTTGTCAACTACCGCGATACGGAGTTGACGGAGCAGCAGTGGAGCGAAAGACTGTATGGCGCGAACTATGAGAGGATGAAGCAGATTAAGACGGATGTTGATCCAATGAGCGTGTTTACGACGAATGATCAGAGTATCTCTTCGTCGTGAACTCAAGCTCTGGGCGTATGGAGTAGAGAGATTCGTGGTGGAATCGCATAGTTTGTATCAATGTATGTTCACGCTTGAGTTTGTGTTGTGTTTTGTGGGTGGTCAAATTCGGCCTGGTATCATCTAGCTGTCTCCTGGACGCGGCGTACAAGATCTTGGAAAAATCTCTTTCTGTAGTTCCCAAGAATTTGTCTTAGTGATAGAAATCAAGCGTTGAGGACCTCATTCGCATCATTATCCCCGGGGCCATGCGACGCCACCATGAGAGCGCTCTTGCATTCCACAAACTTGCAAGCTTCCTAGTATTAACGACAACTCTGAATTTCATCCATTTTCAAATCCTCCATTTGCCCGAACCAAATACCTCGGCTGCTCTCTGTTTCTCATAACAACTGCCGCGTGTTATAACTGCCATCGCCACCCCAACCTTCACCATGATAAGGTATCTTATCCCCGCTGCGGGATCCCTCAGCCGCCTCCAACATGCAGGATGATGTATACCAAATGATTACCGCTGGCTCGCTCTCCGCGGTCGGCAGCTCTCCTACTGGGTGGCTTGGTGCATCTCCTTCCCGATCCGGGATGTGGGGCTGATAGCGAACGATATCAGCGTTGACAACACGCTGTTTATCAGGTGTGCGCACGCAGCTCTTGAGAATGCGATCTCCGGCCGTGGTTATTTATATGAAGACCATCATGGATGGTATTCTCTATTGTACATCAGAGCGCCAATATTGGTGGGTCGGACACAATGCAAGCACACGAAATCCCCGAGTCGAGCCAGATCGATGAGAAGCTGCCGGAGAAGAGCGCATACAAGGACGCAGACAAGGCACTCGAGTTTCTCCGGATTAATGAGGATGGTGAAGAAGGCACGGTCGTCACTATCGACGAGAACGCACTGGTTAAGAGGATCGACTGGATGATTGTACCCATTATGTTTGCATGTTACTTCCTCCAGTATCTCGACAAGTCGCTTCGTACGCTAGCCTGTCCTGTTGTGTAACTCTAGCTGACGACTGTAGTAAACTTTGCCGCAGTGATGGGCATCCGAGAAGACGCAAACTTGACGACAGAGCAGTATGGAACGCTGTCTTGGCTGTTCTATCTTGCCTTCCTGATCTTTGAGATGCCGCATGCATACCTTATGCAGCGGCTCCCTGTTGCAAAATACCTCGGTGGCTGCGTGTGCGCATGGGGCACTGTTGGTATGCTTCCGCAAAACTCAACCATTGTTTGTTCACTGACCTCTACTAGTCACTTGCACCGCAGCGTGTGACTCGTACGCATCTCTTGCTGTCTGTCGCTTCCTTCTCGGCGCCTTCGAATCTGCAATTAGCCCGTCTCTGATACTCGTCACATCCATGTGGTACAAGCGCGATGAGCAGCCAAAACGCATCGGCTTCTGGTACCTCGGCGTTGGCGTCGCCGTCATGGTCGGCTCGCTAATCTCGTATGGCTTCCAGCACTACAATGGCGACAAATTCAATAATTGGCAGATTATGTATCTGGTAGTTGGGCTTGTCACGATCTCAGCTGGCGTCATCGTCATCCTGTTTCTCCCTGACAATCCAATGTCGAGCAAGCTGACGCACGACGAAAAAGTAATGGCTGTTTCACGTCTGCGCGAGAACAACACTGGCATTGAGAACAAGACTTTTAAGCCGTATCAATTCTGGGAAGCTCTTCGTGACCCTCAAGTCTGGCTCTTGGCTTTCATCACTACGGCAGCTAGCATACCTAATGGCGCTGTGTCGTCATTCCAAAGCGTTATCATTTCGGGCTTTGGCTTCTCGAACAAAGAGACGGCATTAATTCAGATCCCAGGAGGTTTAATCACGGTAGTCAGTACGCTTATTGGAACCTACGTCGCTGGTCGATACAACTGCCGTGGCCTCATGCTTGCCACATGGGCAGCACTCGGTGGCATTGTGGGCGGCGGTATGATCGCATTCATACCTGCGAACAACCAGGCAGGCAGATTGGCGGGTAATTATCTGACAAACATGACGGGCTCCTTTTTGCCGCTTGCATATGCCTTCGCGGCCTGCAACTTTGCTGTAAGGACCCCCACCCCCCACTTTCCGTTCATAATCGCCGGTATACTGACAAACCTAGGGCCACACCAAGAAGGTTACAATGAATGCCATCCTGCTTATGTCTTTCTGTCTCGGAAACATCCTCGGACCGCTGACGTTCAGAAATGAAGATGCGCCCAACTATACACCGGCCAAGATCACGATTGTTGCGGTCGAGACTACGGTCCTATGCGCTGTTGCAGTGCTGCTTTTCTACTACCGTTGGGAGAACCACAGGAGGGATGCGGCAGGTACGAGTCATCAGGTGGATGTCGAGTTCAGCGATATGACGGACAAGGAGAATATGGAGCTTCGGTACAAGTACTAGGTATGTCCAGCGGATCCAATGCAGCTGAAATCAGCCTTGAACTCCAAGCATCAGTATTTGCTAGGCTAGGTATAATTCATGACTTTTGTAAGATTTGGATGCACCACCTATGCAAGTCTGCATGCTTATTTGCTATTGACAGTAGCAATGCAAAATTAAGGGACGCAGTTGTGAAGAGATGATAAAGTTCAGATGAAACAAGCGGCGAGTGATACAGTTTTGTCTCGTTGATGATTTCTCAATAATAATTCTGCCAATGTCTTACGTGAACGCAGGAATCTGCTTCAGCTTGACGAAAGTATCAAATGCTTCAGTCAATGACCGGAAAGAATCAATATGCCCATTCCATCCGAACGATCTGGCCTTGTTAATACTTAAAGTGGCTGACCATGTTCGCTGGAAGACCCAATCCTGGAAAGCCCACGTGCCTGAAGCCCAAGTCGCTTTGGCCTCAGGGCACGAGTATTTGTCGCAGATGCGATCCCAGACGTCCTGCTTGTCGGCAGCCCATTCGGCCAAGCTCAAATCAAGCTGTGTCTCTCCTTCTACTGGGCGGGGCTTTGTGAACACCTGGTTGGGTGTTGCTGATGCGCCCACATAGTTCGCAATTCGTGGCCACATGTATCTCCAAGTAAAATAGTCGCCGTTGGTGACATTGAAGGCTTGATTGGCTGCCTTCTGGCTGGTCGAGGCCCATATAGTCAGGTCGGCAATCAGTCTCGAATCAGAGAGGTCATCGTACCCTTCCCAATATATTTGGTTGGTGGGCATGCGGGCTTCAACCCCAAGTTCTTTGCAGACGAGGAGGTAGAGTGCGTATGTCAGAGCCGAATTCATACCATTTGGCTTGGAGGTATGTCCAATAATGGCCTCGGGTCTGATTACGTTCCAGGTCCAATGCTGGCCTTGCTGGCGGGTGATCAGGTAGTCCTCTTGGGGGTAGTAGAAATTTCCAATGGGGCTTTCGCTCCTTGGGTCTTCCTCCCGGGCCGGAGAAGGGATTGGGCCCAGATGAACGTTGTAGTGCTTTCCGCCAGTTTGAAGTGTGCAGTTCTTCAGCCCAGGAGCGACGTCAATGAGTGCGTCCAGGAAATTGGAGAAAAGTTTTTCATTTGCGACGTTCAACTCCTTGAAGTCATCTTTATGGACATACGAGGAGAAGTAGGCATGCGTAACGCTACTGCATACTGGGCGCATCTTACTGATCAGATCTTCGGGATTGTTGCTTAGATCTAGCGCGATGAAGGTAATCCGTTCGTCGTGAACAGTAGTTTTGAACGGAGAGCGCGATGTAACTATGATTTGACTCCATTCCGAAGCTGTTGTGTTGTTGACGAGGTACTCGATGATTGCAGAACCGGTGATGCCGTTCCCACCAGTGATAAGGGCAACATTGGCCATGATATCTTGGAAAGCTGTAAGAGTATGTATGCTTCCTGGGTTCAGGTTCGGTTGGTCTTATGTAAAATCAGATGGCTCTGTGACTTTTGACAGGAATGTGGAAAACAGAGAGATGCTTGAATGTTCAAAACTCACAATAAATGTCCACATCCCCCATGTTAACCATTTATGTCCTGGAACCAATCACCCTCATTTCGGTTGATGCGGGGATCTGAACTACCGTTTGCGGGGTCTCCGCACCCGCAGCGACTATGTGGTATGCGTCAGGCTACATTTGGTGGAGGGTTGAAACGAGGCGTGCTGACATTCGGCTCGAAAAGGGGATGAGTGGCATGGATAAAGTGGCAGCATGCAAGCACTAGCCGTATTAGGAAGGGAGACATACGACCAAAGGTATCAGCATTAGCTAAAGCGGACTGTGCAGGTAATGATCTTCGAATGCAGATGTTCAATGTTTACAATAGGCCACCAGTATTGTAGACACGAAACCCGAGCAGTCATCGGACCAATTGGCGAACGATGATTGGTTTGAATCGTCTGCCATTTCGTTTTCGCTCGCACTTCGGTTACTGGCATCTACGCGTTGCTTTTGTGGAGTTCAGATGGAGCGAGGGAGCTTATTAGTGACTAGAAGTCTAGTTACGCGCCTCTCTGCACCTTAATCTGAACAGGGTACAGTACATTTCATCGTGAGACATGGATCGCTAGGTCTACGGACATCCACCCGGGATAGAAAAATCTGAACCAGCTATCTGCACTTTGTGTTTCTGTTCTGTGAAAAGAAGAAAGCAATACGGGGACAGAGAAAGCATGCTGGTATGCATTGCAGGTATGCATTGCAAATATTTCGTGTATAAAAATTTACATACGGTACGAGTAAAGAACCACGTCTGAAAACAAGTTGAGGACTCGACCAACAAAATATGTTTCAGAGTCGATAAGGGTGAATTTCCTCTAGGGAAACTTCTGAACTGCCGTATCAAGAGCGGGTTTCCACCGTCCAAGAATCTGTCTAAAGACCAAGGAGAGTTTCTTCGTAGGATCTTCGACCAGCTTGTGGCAGCGCCAGGCGACGAAGTGATCAGGACGCACCAAAACTGCTCCTTTCTCTTCTACACCTCGCACTTTATACCATTCCCTATAACAATCAAGGTAATCGCACCCGTGTCCAATTTTGTAAACGCGGATGGGAATACCAATTGAGTGGCAAACCGAATCAGCGGCGCTAATCCAAGCATCACCACCAATTCCAGTAAGCAATGTGAAGCCCCCTCTACCACAGAGGTCTAAGGTTGACAATCTTGGAGATTGCCCATTAGCTACCAACCAAACGTGTGGCAGATGGTACCCTGGATACGTGCTGACCATAACATCTCTGAGTGGTTTGAGACTTGCGAAATCCGGTGTTTCATCGCTGGATTCTACGACTGTAGCATCTGAGCTTAGATAGGTCTGATTCATTTGAATCCCAAGAGCCTGAACCTCATCTTCGGTTGCTTCTAAAGCTTCTCTGTAACGATCGCGTAATTCTGCTCCATCTTTCGAATCAGCCTTCAGGAGTTTTGAGAAGCCTCTTCGAGTATCGGGATCAAGGCCTATAATTTTCCAGAGCCGTCGATGCGCCTCCATTCCGTCGTTTGCGCGACGCACAATGGCATCGCCCACTGGCTTTCGCTCAGTAGTTAGAGTCTCGAGCAGTGATGGTGAAGCCCAGCCTTTGATCACATAAGCTAGCTTCCATGCAAGGTTGAATGCATCCGAGATGCAAGTGTTGCTGCCAAGCCCATTGATTGGAGGATGCCGGTGTGTTGCGTCTCCAATACAGAGTACCCGCTCGCTTTGCCATTTCTCAGCGACTTGATCATTGATGGTCCAGGAAAAAGATGACAGGATCTTGATATCGACGGATTCATCACCTATCATCTGGCGTAAACGCTTCAGAATTGACTCCTGACTAGGCTGGCTGTCGTTCAGGTTCTTTGTAGCAGGATGCATCGAAACTACCCACTCATTCCACGGCCTGACCATGCGGAAGTTTCCCACAGCTGACCATTCCGGAGCGCCAAGGTTGAGTATCCAGTTGAGACTACCGGGACGGTGCTTGATGTATTTAGAAAGATCGGCTAGGATATGGATGTTGAAAGCAGTATTGAGCTGGCGACCAACAACAGGAATCTTCAAAGCTTGCAAAACAGCACTACGCGCACCGTCTGCTCCTATTAAGTACTGTGAAGTAACAGTGAACTCTTCTCCATTGACTCTGTCTCGCAAAGTCGTCATAACAGCGTCTGTTGTCTGTTTGAAACCTACGAACTCTGTATTGAATCTGAAGTCGGCTCCTTCTCGCGTCGCCGACTCAACCAAGACGGGTTCTAGGAAGGTTTGGGGGAGGTCAGACATAGAACAAGGGCTTGCTTGCTCATAAGCCCCCTTGCAGGAAGGTTTGTTGCCCCACGCCCAGAGACGACCGTATTCTTCGCCCGCAAGCGAGTCCAGCCATGAAGTATGTTGCATTTCTGGAGAAGAGTAAGCTCGAGCTTACAAAATTGACGCAAAAGGGTGGTCTACCATTTGCCGGCGTAGCGACCTTTTCCAGATATCTTTCTAGACCAGCGTCCCTCAGGACCTCCATAGCTCTTTGATTGAAGATATGCGCGCGAGGTGTGTTGGCCGTATTCTTGTGCTTGGATACGAATAGCGACTTGACGCCCATTTGAGCCAGCAATAGGGCTGTGGTAGCCCCAGAGGGACCTGCACCGATGATCAACACAGGATAATCCATCATGGAAGAGAACTCATAGACAAATAATCTTAGGAAGAAAAATTGTCTTTAAGGAGATGTAATTCCAGTCAGACAGGAGCTTTTAGTCTGCGGACGCCCGGAACGACAGCTTTGGTTTTGGCGGATGCACGTACCGCCTATTCTCACAGTTGACAAGCTCGGGTGCTTAGACACTCAGGGATCATGTTGCATCGACTGACAGAGCCAGTGGTGTCTTCGGCTACGTAGTCCCTGCCCTACCTGCACCCTTGCTTCCGTGTGACAGAAACATGCCACTTTATCCGGAGCCCAAGTGGTTTCAACCCATGTCAGGATCCTGCGTTTTGACCGAAGAGAGTCGGACAGGCAGACTTTCTGTACGTATTCCGGGTTATCAGAGTACCGTGTTTGGGTGGGGTAAGTGTGGAGGAGGCAAATGCTGATGGCAGCCGAACTAGTCACACATGAGACGTTTTGGTTGGTGTCCGTCTAAGCCTCTCACAGAAACGATATCAGGATGCCGCAGATGCACCAGATAGACAAATACTCCATTGAAGTCTTTTCGACTTTAGTTTTTCTACCGTTGTGTACCAACTTCACGATGTCTCTCATCATTGAGGCTGTAGCAGACGGAAACAAATCCTACCTGCAAGCCAAATGGCTACTCTTTGCAATTCTGACATACGTATTCTCTGTCATGGTTAGTCAAATCTCCCTGCTATTGGCTGCACATTACTTAAACAATCTTGTCTTCATGCCTATGATGCAGTTCGAGGCAGCCTCTGAGAATCCTTCCAAACTGATTGATGCCACGCGTAGATTGTTTACCCGTTTCTATTGTCACCAGTCAAGCACATACCAGGACCATGGTATGCACGTATCTCGAAGCTCCCTCTAAACTACGCAACCTTCAAAAGACGACGGACGGAGTATGTAACAAACATTCTCAATCGATACGGTTCCATCGCGGTGATTGCGCCTGATCAGATACACACTACCGACGAAGTCGCCATGAAGTCTATATACGATAAAACAGCCACAAAAACTCCTTTTTACTCATCCATGGGTCGCTGGAAGGGCGTCACCTCAACACTAGGATTCGTGGACTATGCATCAGCAGCTCCTTCACGCAACAACCTCATCCAATGTTTCCAGAACAAGAACCTTGCCAGCCTTGTGGAGAATATTCAGTCCCATGTCGAGGACTTCTTGAAGCTACTTGAGGTCAAGGCGAAAAGTAACGAAGCAGTCGATGGTGTCGTGGTCTTCCGTCTGCTTGCTCTTGATATTGTCACGGATGTGCTCTGGGGCGAGCAGGACCGACTGTTGCAAAACTATGAGGAGGATGAATCACCGATCTTCCTTCGGAGATTCCATGCATTCAGCACATGGAATGCTATGAAGAGCTTTATTCCAGGATCCGACACATATGTCAAGTACTTCGGCAACGAAAAGTGGAAAGGTTTGCGCAATGATTGTAACGACATGGACATCACAGCTAAGGATGCGTTACGCCGCTGGGAGGCTAGCAAGAACGAAACAAGCCGGGAAAAGGATGTGCTCTCAATGTTACAGTCTATGAATAAGAACAAGGCAGCTGCCGTTCCAACAGAAGACATTCCAGCGTACATGGTAGAGATGCTGGCGGCTGGCTCATCAACAACATCGCACACCGCAGCGTTTGCTTGCTGGCTTCTTGCTCGTCATACAGAAGTACAAGAGAAGCTGTATGAGGAGCTCTCTGTCGCCTTCAAAGACCGGATCAACCTGGATATCAGAATTGCCATGGACCTTCCGCTCCTGGACGGGGTCATTCGAGAGACAATGAGGATTTATCCTATGATTCCAGGACCGCTTGAGAGATATCTGGGTAATGACCTAAGTATTTCAGGATACATGGTTCCAAAGGGCGTCATTGCTTCCACTGCTGCTATGAACCAAGGCCAGTTAGATACGGTGTATCCTCACCCTCATCAGTGGCTACCGGAGCGTTGGGTTGATGCAAACGAGCGTATGAAACTCAATTGGATTCCTTTTGGAACTGGTTGTCGATCGTGTCCGGGTTCGAATCTTGCTTTGACAGAGCTCAAATATATGATGGCGATGATAGTGTTGAATTTTACATCAGTAGTGCCCGACAATATGCAGGATGACAACGAGCTGGAATTAGCAGACGTGTTCGCCGCTGGCAGCAAGTCAGGGCACTGTTGGCTGAAGTTCGAGCAACGGACGGGGACTTCGTAGAGTACGCGAGATGCTCTCAGTGAGGCGAAAAGAGATACCATAAACCGCGTTAAACATCATTCTGTATTGGCAAAAGTAAACACACTGTTCATCTTGACGGGGACTTTCACATTTGCATTAGTATTGGTTATAATTACAGAACTATGATTTAGCTATGCAGGGCCTTGATCGTCGTTTAGTCATATCTCGCTTGAGGAAATGGCCGATTTGATAGCACACTAGTGGCTTTCGCAAACGATGACCACTGGGCTGGGCTTACTTTAGCGTAAAGATCCACAAAGCACAGCAGCAAGGTTGCACTATGAGACGTGTCGACAGGTACAGGACTGTTTGACCTCAAAGTCAATAGGGGCCTTGAGCTATTGGTGCAGTCCTGTGCCGCCGCATATGCCCACAATAGGACAGCGCTATGATGTAGTCCTATGAATGCCAGGAGGTTGAACCGTACTCTTTTGCTCTTCTCAACACCTGACTCCTTCTCAATTATGTTCCAGATGTTGCAAGCGCGCTCAGCTGCAATTCGGCCATGATGGGATTTGGCCCAGTCATGCACGGTCCTCACAAGGCTGCTATCGATCTCTTTATTGTCTGCCATTCGATATTGAATTTGGTGAAGTTCCTCAAGCGGCACGAGCAGGCGAATGAAACCCAGGTGGAAGAGTATCAAGCTACTCATAAGACTGCTGCGATCAAGATTCGTTCTGACGAAGGTCTTTACCAGAGGAAGGCCACGTTCCCATTTAGCAAGAGCAGATAATAGCCGCTCGCGTTCTTGTTGTAGATCTTCCATTTGCCGTACGGCGCTTTCCAGATAATGCGCTTCAGAGTCGACAGCGACATTGAACCCTGCCTGACTCTCCTTCTTTGATTGCAAAGTCTTATCGAAAGAGAGAATGGCGGTTGTTTCGGGGGCAGCGAGGGAAGGATCACAGCTAAATGCCTCTTTCCTATCCCCTGTTAAACGCGCAAACATTTCTCGGTCTTTGGAGAAGCGCCATATTGGATATTGCAGGCCGAACATGAGTAATTCTTGTCCGGCGGGGCTCAGGGGCGGGAGCGATTCTTTGCTGTCCATGGCGATACGGAAGATATCTGAAGCCCATAATTCTCGACTAGGAGTTTGATCGTGCTCTATCATTTGCAGACATACGCTGGCAGATAATTTTCCGCTTCTCCAGACAGCATCGCATGTGGGGAGGCAAAGGTCGATCTCCTCCATCGAGACCAAAGGCTTAGTGTGAAGTAGGGCACTGGTATAAGTATCACCACGGAAAATGCCGAAGGCTAATCGACGACGTGTCTCCAGCTGCAACCAGAGTCCAAAACGTTCCTCATCTGAAACAATGCCCTTTGATCGATGGAACTTTTGTAAAGTTTTGGCTGTATGCACAGAGGAAAAAAGGTTGTTCCTTCGAGCTTGGGCGACAAGTAATGCGCCAAGATGATGGGCGTACGTAAAAGCTTTGGGCTGTCCAAAGTATAAAGCAGCGACCTGGGTTAATAGGCGAGCTTGTGCTAGCCAGACAAAGTCGTGCTCGTCGTCTTCAAGTTCTATAGCCGTGGTCAACATTCCCCGGATTTGAGTATGCATCATGGCACCATAATTGCTTGCCTGTGAGCCGCAATACATGGCTCCAATTGATGTCAAAACCAGGAATAATGCAGGGTGGAGGGCATCAAAATCCAGCGAATGGCAACCGAGCAAGGGCCATAATGGCGCGAAGTGCTCCAGGTATTGATGGCAAAAGTGATAGAGTGCTGGCTTGGTCGATGATCTCTCCTCGGACTGTAGATTGAATGCATGGGCGACTTTCGTGGATGTAGCCTGCCAAAAGCTCGCACGTGCATTATTGGGGTTCGTTCCAGAAACAGACGCGGCTGCGAATGCAACTAGGTCTTGAACGATGCGACCCTGATCCAGTTTGGAAGGAGCTGCTATTACTGTGGGAGTGATGGAATTGGCTGCTTCACATTGCTTAGCTGAAGTATCGATCTTACTGTGATTCCTGCTCACCAGTGTCTGACATTGATTCCAGACTTCCCGATGATGTATAGAGAACCGCTACCCCATCATCAAAGTGATTAGGCATCGAGCTATCGGGTTGTGTATCGTTTTCTGCCACGACTGAATCTGGAGCTCGGCACAAGTTTGCACTTCCATTTGACTGTACGCCGAGGCTGTCCACCGGGAGCAAAGTAGCAATAGTAGATGAGTCTATGCCGGGCATCACATGTCCAACGCTACCAAAAGCCTGAGAGTCCATAGCCTGCAGAGGCATGGCCAAGATGCTGGGATTTGCAGACAGAAACAAATCCTCGTGAAGCCATGGCCACGTCAAGGTATTGTCCAAGGAGTCATCGTACACGTTCAGATAAGTAGAGTCCTCGACCGGGGGAGGATCTTGCGGAAGTGAACAGTCCATATCGAGCCTGTAGTTCTGCTCAAGATCAGGTTTTGGTTGTGTTATCCACCCAGAACCGGTCGAATCGTTACCTCTGCCGGCTCCTGCACCCGTACTGGGGGCTTCATGCCGATACGGGGAGTCCGCATTATCTGGCTGCCTTTGTCGCTCGCTCGATGTTCGAATCCCGGTACCCCTAGGAGGGCGACTCAGTCGGTTCGAGCGGTGAGAATAATGACAAGTCAGAGCGGCTTTTGAACAAGAATTGCAAGGGTTTCGACCGTTGCATTTAGTTCGAATTTCTCGACAGCGGTCGCAAGCAGTGTGGCATCTCTGCCTGCGCAACCGAGCGTCGAAAGTGTCGTCTGAGATCGACAAGCGGACAGAACTATCAGAAACATTTTGGTGGAGCTTGGAGTGGCGCGTCAAGAGGTCTTTGCGATAAAATACCACGCCGCAGGTTACGCATTGGTGTTTGTTGTCGCTTTGATGGCTGTGGGCGTGGCGCGTCAAGGAATTTTGGGTGCGATAGGTCCTGTGACACTTGTCACAAGTGTACATTCTGCCAAGATCTTGAAGAGAAGGTTATTGTTGCGTGAATGGGTGTTGTGCACGGCCTTTAAAAGGTCGCGTTCGGCGCGAGTGACCAACTTCTGAGGCGGAAGGTGACTAGATGTTTAAGCGGAATGCGCGCAGTGGGGCAAACGCGGGGTCGGACGTGTTTATCCAATTAACACAACATCGCGAACGCACCAAAGCACAGATGATATTAGACTCCACTTTTGATTCAATTGTTCAAGGACTACGTTCTAAAATGACCCCTTCCTTGATCAATAAACTCAATTTTTTTCGAAAGACATTTTGTTCGACAAGCGGCCAATCCCTCCAATCTCAACTTCGACCTTATCGCCGTCTTTCAAGAATGCTTGCGGTTTCATGAACAAAGCGACGCCGCCAGGTGTGCCTGTCATGATCAGGGATCCTCGCTGTAACGTCTGACCTTGACTACAGAACGCGATGAGCTTTCGGACGTTGAAACAGAGGTCTGCTGTGTTGCTTTTTTGTCTGACTTCTCCGTTCACCGTAGTCTTCAGCAACTGCGTATCCGCATCTCCCAAAAGTCTAGCTGCAACAATGCAAGGACCCAGCGGTGCGTACTTGTCGAAGGACTTGCTGAAAGACCATTGTGGAACAGGCCCTGCCTTGCCTGCTTCCCTTTGCCAGTCACGCGCAGATACGTCGTTTCCCACGGTATAGCCAGCCACATACTCCAGCGCATCTGCTTCGGACACGTTTTTCGCATCTTTTCCAATTACAATAACCAGTTCTCCTTCATAATCGCACTGATTCTGTGCGATCACAGGAATAGGAATAGCTTCACCGTGATTTGCCACGGCAGGTCCCGGCTTGGTGAACACAGTGGGACAAGTTGGAAGAGGGCGTCCAGTCTCAAGGACTAGTGAATTGTTAGCTATGTAGATGCAAACGAAGGTAACAACATACTGTGCGTTTTGTAGTTCAGTCCAATGCAACGGATGATCGGTACATCGCCAGGCTCCAAGGGGCCTAGTAGCTGGGCTACTTTATCCGTCTTTCCGTTTGGTGTCGCATCGAGCGGATGATCACCTTGTAATACCCTAACTTCCAGTCTCCCTTCTTCCGCAATTTGTGCAATTTGATCGACCTCAGACTCTGCAATGATTGGATCCCCATATCTAACAGTCTGATTCTGCCCGTAAGGGACGTAGCGGACAAATCTCTCCCATGTGACTGGCTTAGAAGACATAACGAGGTTCCGCTAGCGCACTGTTGTGGGTAGGTGATAATTGGAAGCTGAGATGATGAAGCCAGACAATCGTTTAAATTATGTGCAAAATCATGCGTAGCTGGTTACTCTCTGCTTGGGCATCAGCGAGACTGAGTGATTGAACTTCGCCCAGTAGAGTAACTTCAAGGACAGGGGATTAGGCGTCGATACCACTTTACCCGCCTAAAACCACCGCTGCCGAAATCCACAAACCTTGTAACCCCTCATGCTAGCACCATGCCTTACCAGCGATGAGCTCGCCGCGAATCTACGCACCACGTCACCAGAATTTAGTTACCTTATCTGTGTGTCTACATCTGGTATTGCTACTCGCCTATGGAGGCTTGGAGCTCCAACATTGGGACATAATTGGACCAACCCGCTTTGGGAGTCAACACGAGCCAGAACTAGGCGAGCCAGAGATGACAAGTGACGCATATGTATGCCTTCCAATTGTTGATAAGCCCATGTCCTCCCCGTCACCAATATGAAAACCTTTTAGTGCTCGTGAATGTAGTTGGACCAAGTCCTACTCCATCTGGTTGTTTTGTAGTAACGGCGATTACCAAACAAAAACATGGATATCTTTGGCCGTCAAGCCCCTGAAGTAAGTTTGCCCTACAACAGGAGGATCAAATCCTGCTAATAAAATTTCACCAACAGGGAACCAAGCTATGGCTTTTGCACATTGGCAACTTGAGGGCAGACGAAGCGTTCTTCATTGCGGGAGTATGTCATAGCTTTCACGATGTTCAAGTCATTCGAGAAGATATATGACATTATCTAATACTATACACAGGCTAATGCTGCCACCGCAAGTAAGCCGAACCCAGGACATGTCAGAAGATCCTTAGTAATGATTGCGGCTCTAATTTTCCACCCCAATGAGGGCCTTGTTCTGTTCGAAGCCGGTGCTGGCAAGGACTATCCAGATGTCTGGGGCCCGCAACTCAATGATATCTTCGCTCGCGAGGATTACATTGAGGATCAAGAACTAGATGCGGCGATCAGAAAAACTGGTAATGACATCAGGGAAGTGAAAGCAGTAATCATGGGACACCTACATTTAGACCATGCTGGCGGACTCGAGCACTTTAGAGGCACTAATGTCCCTATTTACACACACGAGCTGGAACTGAAACATGCCTTCTACAGTGTGGCCACCAAGACCGACATTGGTAAGTCTCCAGCAATGAATTTGCACGATCCGCATGTATTCTGATTTCCGGGTATCGAATACCAAGACATCAACCAATCGCGAAGTCATCAGTGTTTTGACAGAAGCACAGGCGTTTATCTACCCAGCTACCTTCAGTACGATCTGAATTGGACACCATTTCACGGAGACGGGCTAGAGCTTGCGAAAGGGCTCATCATTCGGCATTGCCCTGGTCATACACCGGGTTTGTCAATTCTTCAAGTCAATCTGAGGAAAAGTGGGACATGGATATTCACAACCGACCAGTATATCGTACGAGAGAACTATGAGTCTCTGGCTTGCCAGGGATGGTTCACCAGAGACCATACGGCCTGGTCGAGGTCAAACCAGATGATCAAGTCGCTACAAAAACTGACGGATGCTAAGCTGATCTTTGGGCATGATCGAGAAGTGCTCTTCCAGTACAATCTCGCGCCGAATCACTATGAGTAGATACGACAATATAGTTCAATGTTACATATTTGACCTGCAATCATTCTCGATACTCGGTCTTTCTCAAAAAAGTTGTCCAATTGGGTGAGAACCGAGCCGCTTGCTCTGGACTCAGAGAAGCAGGAAGGCCGTGCGGATAAAGTGGCATTCTTGCACTGCCGAACCAATTTAGATGGCGCTAACGATTCCACATTACCCGAAATTCCGGGGACCCAGACCAGGAGGTATGCGGAGAGGGTTGCATCAACAGTTCACCTGACGACTAAACAATATGTCCAACACAGTCGTTGGCGGAATACTGCGTGTTGCTTCTCGTTAAAGCCCGCAGATGAGAAATGCGACACCGAATTAGAGACATAAAACCACGAAGGAAAGTGCCGCATTGATCAAACATCGCTCTCATAAATCATCACGCATTCATTCATAATTGCTACACGCATTCGAACCCAATGCCGATCCCAGAAGGAGATATGAGGTTGCGCCTCACCGCGACGGCACATGTGATCTACTATCACAAGGATCTGGCAAGAGCACGACAGTTCCTCCTCGATTTCGGCCTCTCAATAGCTCGTGAAATATCCGGCAAAGAGGTACACTTCGCAGGCTATGGCGAGGAGCCGTTCGTTTACATCGCACGACAATCAGATGGAGACAGTTATTTCGGCGGCGCTGCGTACGAAGTGGAGTCACGGATGGAATTGGAGCGAGCGAGCGAGATGAGAGATGCTACAAACATAACATCCCTAGATGCTCCTGGAGGAGGCGAGTTCGTCCGGCTTACCGATCCTGTGGGCCACCACGTTTACCTTGTCCATGGCCAAAGCAAGAAGGCGCGTCAACCCCCTGAACTGGAGAAACTGGTTATCAATTATGAGGACGAGAAGCCTAGGAAGGGAAAGTTTCATCGTTTCCAGCCTGGCCCAGCGTTAGTTCACCGCTGGGGTCATTACGGCGTGACTTACCCCGAGGGCACCTATCAGCAGATGTATGACTGGTATACAAAGACTCTAGCACTGGCTCCCTCAGATGTCGTCTTCAAAGACGGCAAGCCAATTACATGTTTCTTTCACATCGATCGTGGTCTTGAATACACCGACCATCACGCCTTTTTCTTCAAACGAGCGAAAGGTGACGACAGGCCTACAGTGGCTCATTCTGCGTTCGAAGTTCATGACTTTGATATACAGCAACTCGGCCACAATTACCTCACCTCCAAAGGTTACGAGATCTGTTGGGGAGTTGGCAGGGCAAGTCACGCGACGTCTCTCCGTAAATGTCAACTACTGATACTGTGACAGCACGTTCTTGGAAGTCAGGTGTTCGACTACTGGTTTGATCCTAGCAAGTTTGTAGTGGTAAACAGGTTTTCTTTTGAGTTTTACTTTTCTCAAAACTTACTATATGCAGGAGCACTACGCGGATGGCGACTTGGTGAACTCGGAAACCGTCGTTTCGCACGTTCCAGCTGGACCAGACGCGCTGAAAGTCTGGGGTCCGCCTGTACCAGAAGTATTTTGATAGAACAATTGAATGGTAAGCTCTGGTTGGGTAAAGCATACGCACAGAACGCCAAGCAGCTGCAGTACACGTATGCAGCCTTTGACTCGAACGGATAGGCAATGCATCACTGCCCGCGATATAGTTTTTGAGAAAAATACGCCAATGTGATTTTTTGTTTTGTGGTACAGAAGGTTAAGGATACTTTCATGAAGCAGCCGTTGTCTGAGATGTCGCTGGAAGAAGCAATACGTCTAATATATGAAATACGATCTCTGTACGCTGGCGAGGCCGGCCATCAAATATGATCGACTCTCAAGAGATTCAACTTCAGATGGGAACGTATCTCTACGAATTTTCAAAGAAGGAGGTTCAGGCAAATCGAACTCTACCAAAAGTTCCCCTTCTGTCGTCGCGTGAAGCCTTACGCTCGCACCCACACCCGCGGTCAGATGCTCCAGTAGCTGCCGATAATAGGAAAACCGCCAGATATGCGATTGTAGACCAAACAGTAGGATCTTGTGGGCACCCGGATCCAATGGCGGGACTATGTCGTTCCTCTCAAGCAGCACGTGGAAAGCGTCCGAAGCCCGCGCATCCTGGTTGGGGGTTTCGGTGGTGCTCAATCATGTCAATAACAAGCCCCGGCTCGAGCTCTGCGCCACCATTGAAGACAGGGTTCCAGATGGGAAATTTGAGGTCAATATTTTCAATTGCGACAAGTGGCTTGATATTGAGCAGGACGCTATTGAAGGGTTCGCCACGAAAAATGCTAAAACGAGGCGGCGCCGCTCCTCGATTGACAACCACAAGTCTAAGCACATTGCATCACTGGCGACTCCCTCCATCCTCTTTTGCTGAAACAGCTGCTACTAATAAGTGCTGTCAGAGAGAAGGCACATCCTGCGCGCCTGGGCAGTGAGCAGGGTACCGAGGTGCTGCGCGTACGAAAAAGCCTGAGGCTGACCAAAAGAGAGCACTGCAGTTTGAATCATTAGCCTAGCCTGCGCCAGCCAGACGAAGCTGTGGTCGGTATCGTCAAGCTCTAACGGAGGGACCAGTCGTCGCCGTATCCCATTGTGCAGATAGGTGCCACAATCAGAGCCGGAGGCCGCTCATATACATGGCCCCATTAGCCGCCAGTACAAATTAGATAAGGGGATGGAAGTTGCCAGATTCCAGGGAAGTGGCCGCAGCAGGTGAAAATGCTCTGAGCAGAGTTAGACAAAATGTCACAATTCCGCTTCGGTTGTTCACCACGTGCTCACGATCCGGCTTCAGCTTGTTGCTGAAACAGGTCACGAGGTCTTGAGGAGCTTGCGACCAGCTATGAGAGGAATTGGGGTAGGTTCCCGGCTGTCCGTCCATAATTGAGAGCAACAAGAGAGAGCGGCGACAGCGCGCTGCTTGCATGAAGTATCGTTTTCCAATGATATGATATCTTTGTTCTCGTATCGTAGAAGTGGAATACTGGGATCCGCGACATTTGACCCGGCAGGATGGGGAATAATAAATGTGGCCTCCGCCGCTGAATTCAGACTGTCATCCGAGCAAGAGCCCAAGCCGTGAATCTGCTGAATATCTTGAACTTGACCCAAGCCTTGGAATCGTTAAGATCATTGTTTTGTGTGGCAGAGGTTTGTGTGCCAGTAAGATGCGAGTCTGGCATATACTGAACGGAAAAGAGCAAACCATACCCATATTACCAACTGGAAACCCGGCTCCGTCTCCGGACAAGAAAACATTCTCATGCAAGCCTGACCAGGGCATGGCTTGGTTGTAAACAATGTCCCAAGCAAACGATGGGCAGCTGAGGATGGCATTGCTCTCGAAATTTGCCCCGTAGGCAATTGACGTGCCGCTTACTACAGTGCCGCTCACTATAGTGTCCGAAACAGGACCAATGTCAGTTGAAATTCATTAGACAAAAGAGGCATGGGTATTTGAGAAGTATCGCCAGCATCTGCTGTAAAGTCAAGACCAGGAATTGAGTTCGCGCTGTCGGACAAAGATGGCATGGCCACAGCATCGCAAGGAATCCGGCCAATTCGGCCAGAGAAACGGAGCGGACGGTCAAAATCACACACTTTGCTTACTGGAGGTACCTTGTACAGACATATTGGCCGTTGTACTTGATCTTTATATGGCAGCACTGATTGTAGGCTGTGTGGCAACGCTTTTGCAAGAAGGTGCCACTCCCAGGGCTCATTGCGGTTGCTGCGGACTGTTCCTCGATTGTGTTTGGAGGTGTGATGGCTGAAATATTGGCTTCGCTGGCGTGGCCCTCATCCTCAATGTAATCCTGACATATGGTTCCTTCTGCACTTCCAATTCCATCATCGTCATGGTTGCTATTGTTATTATCATAGTAGTGTAGCTTAAAGCGACGTATGAGTAGGTCGCGAAGGCGAAAGATGACGCTTCATACGTTACAGACATGTTTGACGGGTTGTGAATGATTCTGTTGGTGTTGGACAAGGCAGCCCTAGCTCTCAAGTGCTTTGGAGCACTCTATGCATGGAAATACGTAGACAGCCCAGTACGCGCATTCGACAGGTGCAGAGAAGACTAAGAGAAAACGCCGTGTACGTGGCCGGTATCAGGCAGAAAGTATGAGCGGTAGTGCGACGCCAAACCAAATCTTTGGCAGAACGTGGTAGGCACCGCACTTTCCGAGTGCAGGGAGCAGCCTCAGCTCCAGCTAACTCGACGGTAGCCTCTTCTGGCAAGATAGACCTTGGTATCTGGTCTCCGCCTCTCGGCTCTGCGGGGGAAATGTGGAGTACATCGAAGCTCTGACGAGCTGTATTTGCACCACTCATGCCCTTGCTTTGTAAGTGAAGATGACCAGACATTCGGGCAGACAGTGATGCTGACAAAATTTAGCCACTACTGGTCGGCAGGACCAAATGGTTTCAGAGATCGCGGTTGAACGCCTGTTCTATGATTCGCTCGAAAGCACCAGTACGTATTACACTGACATTCGGCCGAGCTCTAAATTTCGAGCAGTCTTTCATATTCTCACTACGTCTTAATGTCCCAGGAAAAAGTATTAGGGCGCCGGAAAATGACAGCCCCAGCGTTCATGATACCAAATACCTCCCTTAACTGTCTTCGACAGTGTACCTTTATTTATTTTCGAATTATTCCTAACTTGCTAATAAAGAAGCTCTTCCCAGTAAGCAGTGCAATCAGAAAGGAGATTCAGGAAGATTCAATAACTACTAGACGCTAGACCAGTACCCTGTCATCCTTTCAACCCTTCTATGGCTACCACAGCATTACCGTGTCTGCCACTGAACCATGTCTAGTAGTGATCATGGCGAGGGAATGGAGTAGCGAGTCTGGTCAAGGCAAGCAAGACAGCTTGCCTTGCTTGCAAACGCACGCTGCTTACTGGCGACAGGACTTGTGTTGGCGCTGCGTATCATGTCTTGGCGAAAAGCTAGGCCACGGCAAGTCTAGGCCTGTTGGCCGGCAAAACATGCATCCTACAGTATAGCTCTTCAATTTCAAGTGGCTGTACCACTTAATTCGGACGATATTCAGACGTGGGCTTTGAAGGTTACCTTTCGGCTAAAGTGGCTTGGTGGCAAACGCTTTTGTAAGATCGGGTAAAGTGGCACTGCATGATTTCGAGCTGTTCAACCCGACCCTTGACTCAGGCCCTGTTGAACAGACACCAACTGCGCAGGGGTGTGCCAAAATCTCCATAACATTAGGGGATCATGCGGCTCGGATTGTGGTCTTAGTAGTAGCAAGGGGTCTGATCCGTGAGTCGTCTCACAACCTTGTCACGATGACAGAAATCTGGTCATGTTGGAATTTGTTCACTGAGTTGGCAGTGCTATTGGAATATTCCCTCTTTAAACATCTGCATTCGATGGAGATACTACGTTATTTTCTATTGCAGCCTGGCTGCACCGTTCGGTATCATCTTCGTCCTGTGCCCAGAGATCGAAGGTCGCACTCAAACGACATTTTCGAGGCAATCTATGGCTCTCTATGTGAGGCCAACAGAAATATGGCGCCTGATTTTGAGGATGGGGAGGAAACGACATTTGCTGGCGCACAGAAGCTGAAAACGTCATCGAGATCGGGCATCATTGAATTTCGAGATGGCGATGTTATTCGGTGGATGTTGTGCCACGAGCTTATTCTACTGCGACCTATGTCTAGCTCTATTTGAAAACCTTTATTCGGGTTGAATTTGAAGGTGCGGTATCGAAGGTGCGGCACCGTGCTTCACATCAATCCGATTGGCACGTTGTAGGACTTGCAGCGTAATTATTCCATCTCCAGGGAATATTAAAGTGCTCAGCATGGCCTGCGAGGCACGGTTATGAGTCGTATTTTGCCTCTTCCCTTTTTATCGGTGGGTTACTGATCAGCGGAATCACCTTGAGAGGAATGTTGGCTACAACCAGTCTGAAGCGCCCTTCCTCCAGTATCTTCATGCTAACTGATAGGGAAGTTTTTCAGCTTTTTGATGAAGGTTTCTGATCAATCAAATACTAGTGGTTCGCGGAAGTTAATGTGCCTCAAATCATGGCTCTAGTATGAAAATGCCCCCTTTATACAAAATATGACAATTAATAATTTCGGTCGGTGGCATTCTCAGGTAGATAGAGGCTAGTGCCATGCGTTACCAAGTACCTGGATTCTGGAGTGAACTATGTCTAATAGCTACAACTTTACAACATGCTCCTCTCCCTTCAGTCTACAACACATACGATCTTGCCGGCGTTCTCGGAACGTTCGATTTTACTATGTACATCCTGAATACTTGTCCACGAAACAGTATCATGTAAAATGACGGAGAAGGTGTTAGATTCGAAGTCGGGCATGAAGCTCTCCAACCGGCGCCTCAGCTCCTGTTGGTATGCCTCATCCCGACTTCGCAGCGTGCTCCCTTCGATGCGGATCCTCTTGAGGAGAATTGGCGAGATGTCGACTTCTGTAATCTTCATCCCTCCCATGCGGCCCAGCATAACGATGCGGGCATCCCGTGCCGCAACCGCCAAGTTGCGCTGGAAGTATGGCCCACCGACGTAGTCGACAATGTAGTCCACACCCCTTCCACCTGTTGCTAGCATGATCTCCTCAACAAAATCCTGGGTCTTATAGTTGATGGCCAGTGTTGCACCAACCTGCTCTGAGGACACCAGCGCACACTTGGTGGCTGTTCCCGCCGTTGCGAAGATGTCTGACGCCCCGGCAGCCCTGGAAAGCTGAATGCCCGCAATGGACACGCCAGATGCTCCTGCATGCCATAGAATAGTTTTTCCCCGCTCGAAACCCAGCACCACGTGCAGCGCCTGTATAGCTGTGATCCAAGCTTCAGGAATGGCAGCACACTGCGCAAATGACAATCCAGGCGGCTTGCGCAGCAGCATGGCCGTGCTGATGGCAACAAACTCGGCGTAGGCGCCACCATACGTGAGTCCAAACACCTCGTCCCCTTCGCTGAGCCCTTGGTGGTCCCCGGGCCCTAGTGACTCGATCAGGCCACTGAACTCGACGCCCAGTGTTGCAGGAGCCTGCGGAGGTACAGGGTATCCGCCACGCCGCTGTGAGATATCCATGCGATTGATACCAAAAGCTATGACCTTGACAACTGCCTGACCTCTCTGCGCTGTCGGTTTCAGCGTTCCAGGATTGATGAATAAGTCCTCGCACTCGCCCGATCCGCCTCGTATGTCTAGTGGGAGACACCACACGTCAGCTGACAATTTCTTCGCTAGTCTCTGGCGACATGTCATAACATACCGACGGCTCTCATCGTGCTGCCTGCCATCATGTAGACAAGATATACAATCTTTGAAATGGATCGACCACCTTAAATCTGTGACTGTGTCGTTACGGTCAAGCAACTAATAAACAGTATTTAATACCGCGTGAGAGCGGATTTGATAAGTAACATATGCTGTCGTTTCCATTTGATGTATCTAAGATAACCGCTGAAGGGCGTGCTGGTACGGGGTTGCCGGGTAAGGTGGCAAGCGCTCTCTATTAGCGCTCGATGCCACTACGTAGTCCCCGGGACCCTGGTACCGAACACTCATTTCGCTCCGAGTCATGACCTATTCAAGATGGCACTTTTTTTTTCTCGAGACAGAGACAGGAACCCCTGTCCTTAAGCTGCCGAGCTCAGTCTTTTTTCAGAGCACGACGCTGGGTCAAGCAACAGAATATTGTGCCATATCCAAAAAGGTATAGCCTATGAAGGCAATGCTATGAATTTCGCAGCCGGTTTATGGTCTCCGACAGTAGAAGACAAATGATGCTGTGATCCAGGCGCAACTTCTAGGCCTTGCTGAGGCAAGCAATCAGGTGTTCCGGGACGATCTGATGGCAGAAAGGTCTCACAGATTCAAGAGTAAAAGCTCTCAGCCCATAACTATGGGACTGGATATTCCAGAAGGCCAAGGCCCAGCCACCATCCGCAGGGGCTTTTTCTCTACAGTTGAATGACAATGATGATATCGTTGGCGAGGGCGAGGGCGCAGCGGTTGCTTCGAAAGCCGGTTTAGCCATTTTTCGTACTGGTCGTGATCCGCAATCGGAGACGGAAGGGCGCCTTTAAGTCTCGTTTCAGCTTCCTGGCACCGAAGCCAGGATGCGCTTGTCGGCCGCCAACAACAGAACAGATGTCGTTGACTCAACCAGCATCGCCGTAACGATGCCTCGAGTAGACCAGGTCTCTTCTGTCCTTCAAGCGCGGTCTCCAGGACAAGAATGCGGTAACGCCATGGTAGATGTGTTGGCAGGCACCTTTACCCCTGAAGGTTGGTTTCCAGTGAGTTTCCGTGAGAAAATCGAGGATGCACCAGCCCACAGCAAAGTCCCAAGCACCGAATCGGTGGCAGACTGGAGGTTGATTGTGCAGAAGATGTCTTGATCGTATAAAGTCGCTATGACTGAGTTGAATTTGACGGGCTTAATCTTAGATCTGGACACGGCTTTTCATAGAACAGGGTTGCGTATGGTCCCATGTAAGTTGTTCAGTTAGATAGAGAGACGAGCGTCATGCGTTTGGTCGTGCAGAACACTGCTGACATCAAGGAAGCTACAGTCGTCTAGCTCCGTGTAGGAAGGAGAGCTGCTCTTAAGACCAGTCAAGTCTCTAAATTATAGCTGTGGGGACCAGTTGTTCACCACAACACGATTGGAGATCACGGAATTCAATTAAAACTTCCGCATCCACTAGCGTACTTTGGAAATGTAGCTACAAGATAGATAATGAACCACAGGAATTTCCTTGCCTCCTAGCATCACCATCGTTCACAATCTGACTCTCCATGAACGGCGCCAGTGTCCTGGGCCCTACAAGCTCTTTGCCGCTTTCTCAATCGCTCCAACCACCTCCTCAACCTTGCTCAAAAAAGGGCTATGCCCCGCCTCAACCGTCGTCTCCAAAAACTCCGCCCCACTCCCCTTCACCATCCCCTGCTGGACTTGCAACGGAATCGCATTGTCCTGCGTACAGAACACAAAACTACTCCCCACCTCTTTATACGGCGCCCACGTCGTCTTCTGAAAGAACATCTGGTAACTAAACGTCTGCAACGCTTTGATTTGCTTCTCCTGCTCCGCCGCAGGCAAGTCGTTGTAGAACACGTCCGCGGGATCGATGGGCTCGACTTCGCGTTTCGACGCCGAGACGTCGAACCACGGGAGGTCCGTGCCGCCCAGGGCATCCATGAGGCTTGTCTGTGGCGGAAGTACGAACGCGGATACATATACGATGTGTACCACGCCGCCTTTCTTGCCCTCGGCTTCGCGTGCTCGCTGCAGGAAAGGCTTTACGGCTTCGCCGGCAGGTAGGGAGCCGTAGCTATGCGCTACGACGATTACAGATTTTCCGGAATCTGCGAGGGCGGAGAGCTCGGAGGAGATGGAGGAGATGTCGTCGGCCCAGGTTTCTAGGCCAGGGGCGGGACCCACGGAGGCGAGTTCTGCGGTTGCGGTGGGGTAGCCATGGGCGTTGAGGGTGTTGATGACAGGGGCGAAGCAGGCGGATTTGTGCCAGGCGCCGGGAACGAAGAGAACGGTCGGTTTGGAGGCCATGCTGGGCGTTGGTGTTGTTCAGTTGCCAAATCGGTTCTGTACTTGATTAAGTGCGGACCGGGGTTAAATGATTAAGATGGTCATGTTCAGTCGTGAAGCCCAACACCAGTCTTTGTAGTCGCGGTCTGGCGGGGTAAAAGTCAGGGTCTAGGACGTACCTCGGACGCTTTCGTAACCTATCCCCACAAAGGACAGCGAGAGTTGCGGTTGGAGAAAACGGCCCGCATCCGATGTTGTCGCGAGGGATCGTCGTCGGATGCTGCGAGCTATCAACGGTCCGATCCGCGGTCTGGTCCCTGCGTTACGAGGTCGTGAGGCTGCAGACGGGGAAACAATTATGATTTCGAGATTGAAACCCTTTTTGGCTATTAGACAAGAAGTTGATATGTAGAGATGCCAATGAGAACACATGAGAGGTGCTCATGAACGCCTTGACAATGCTGGAACTAGAATTGCGACCATCGAAAAACCGGCTCTTCGACCCACCAACGTACCTCCGCTGTCGATAATTCTTCTCACTAAATGAGTGACCTACAAGACACAACTGTGGACGGCGACATGCTGGATATATGCGGCCTTGCCACGCAGCTGCGCTTTGTAGTCATTACTCATCGGCCAACAAAGGCGCCCTCTCGCGGTCCTCGCTAACGATTTGTCCCCTGGGGAACGGATCACGACCAAGGAGCCCAGGCACACCGACCGCGAGCGAGAGAACGAAGAGGACACCACCGACTGTAAACGCGAAGATCCACTGCAATTGCAGGATAGGGAGCTTGCTGAGGAACTGCCCAACACCGGTGGCTGCAAGAATCAGTAAAGGCCGCGTCATCATCATAATTGAAGAGCAACGACTCACAGAAAGCAAGCACGGACAGCGCAAACCCAATCGTGTAGTCCTTGTACGCTGCAAGGAAAAACACTCCGTACCCCAACCACCCCCAAATGAACACGTTGGCGACAATTCTGCCCACGAGGTGGGTCGAGTGGAAGGCCACAGCGCCGACCCAATACAGCGCCACAAAATTCCAAGCCAGCGGGCCGGAAACAGTGCCGATGTGGATGGCGCGCGGCGTGGTGCTGTGGCGGAAGTAGGCGAAGCTGAGGTTGAAGAAATTGATGATGAGCAGCAGCTCGGCGATCCAGAAGTGGCTGCGGACCCACAGGTGGACGAAGCCGAAGAGCAGCAAGTTGGAGGTGATGTAGTGGGTGCCGATGTTCGCGGCGGCAACGAGGTAGGTTTGGTTGGATGACCAGAGGGACCAGGCGTAGACTAGCTGGAGGGCGAAGAGGATGATCCTGGGAGTTTGTCAGTAGGTTAAGCAGGTAGGTAAGTCTAGAATCAAGGCTACCAGTAGATTGAAGTGATGATGCTGCTCTGGGCAAAGGGAGTCGCTGGCTGATGTTGCCAGAAGCGGTGGTCTCGTGCATGATCACCAGGCCGGTTGAAGGTGTAGTAGAAGGTCGTGACGAGCAGGATGAGATACGACAGGCCTGTGGAGATCTTGTAGAGCAGGATCGACTGGTTGGAGAACTCCTCGCGCCTGGCGAAGGGATTGCGGCTGCTGCCTGAGTCGTCCGACATATTAATGGTTGATGACTTTTGTTTGCTCGGTGAATGTACAGCAGACACAAATGAAGAAGCAGCACGCGTAAAGGACAGCAGGCACGAGCAGGCTCAGGTACTTATGGACGCGTACTGTCACGCCATATAACCTGCGGCAGTGAGCAATGTACGTCATCCGAGGTTTCGTGTTTTAGCGGACCCCGCTTTCACACCCGCCCCATGACAGCTCAGTGCGCGCTAGACTGGCTCCCGCGAGTGCAGGGCACCCTGCAGCCTGTGATTTTCGTGCATGCAATGCGCACGCTTAGAGGATTGCATGCATGAGTGGCGAGTATACGGACGCCTTGTGGTTGACTACGCTGCAGGGCAGGGAGTGAGGGAGAGGAGCGTGCATTGTTTTGCATGTCATAGTGATGTCAGAGAGATGGTTCAACAACATCAAAATCAGATTGCACGCAGTCGGGTATCTCTACATCGCAAAAATTGAACATGTACAGGTTGTGCGCCAAACACTTGCGGCAAGCGCGCCAGATTTTGTGTCTTTCAGTCCTGTGAACGCCTCAATGTCTAGTCCCACCAATCAACGCCTGGCTTGGTAACAATCCTTCAGCGTACAATTAGCGAGCAGGTGTGTCCGGTACTTCCCACACGTCTTTGTAGTCTCCTGCTGCGATAGGTGCGCCCTGATCGGGCGCGCTCTGCTGGGGTGCACTCTGTTGAGCAGCGGGTACAGGAGCTGCAGCAAAGGGTATTGTGCCGTTCGCGGTAAAGACAGGCAAGTCCTGCCTCTTGGCGGCAGGCGAGAGGGGACGGGATGCCGTCCTTGGTGGTGTTGCTGTTGTCTCAGTGTTCGGAGGCATCCATTGCAGGGCTGTGGGCACCTGAGGCTGTGATACTTGCAGTATGCTGCCAGCGGATGGTACGGTATCGAACGAGTGCGTATTATAGTTTACAAACTGCAAGCCTGTAGCAGGAGGTGGCGCAGGAGGCGTGTCTTGACGAGGTGGAAGTGTCATCTTGGGTGCTTCCGTCGGAGTTACGAATGAAGGTAGCGGAAGTTGCTCGCGAAGTTGCTCTGGAGTGATGACCGAGTCTCTGATGTCAGTCGGCGGTTCGATGATTCCACCTGAGCCGCGGCGGCTACCTTCAGACACGAATGTGCTCTCTTGTGCAGCGACAGGCAGATCGACCTGTTCTGCAAGGCTGGAAAAGGTCTCAGGATGGACTGGCTCCGGCTGCTCAAGTGGTGCCGCGGCAGCGCTCTGCAGCTGAGGAGGCTCTGGAGTCATCGTCGGTGCTGGGGTGGTGGCTGGCGACGATGTCTTCGAAGACTTTGATGTGCGACCTGAGTTACGTTTTGTTGTGGCTCCCTTTGTGTTTGTAGTGCGATTCGCAGGCGTTTTGCGGTTTGTGGTCTTATTGGCCGGCTTCTTGGCCATCTCGAGGGCCTTTTGCTTCTCCTCTTTCTCTTTCTCGCGAGCCTCATACTCTTCCCTCGAAGGCATTTTCAGGGTTACTCGCTTCAAGCCTGAAGTCAAGGAGTCCATATCATCGTTCTCCTTGCCTCTGACAGTAGCTGCTTTGTTCGAATAGTTAGATGGCACTCGAGGTACGGGCGGCCGCTGAGGCGGGCGTGAAGCGGCTGTGGTAGGTCCACGGGCTTTCTTGACTGGAATTTCATTTGGAGCGGTCGAGGGTGCCACACTTCGCCTTCTTGAAGTGGTTGGTGGAATGCTTGGTCCGCGACTCACACTCCGATCACCAATGGATGATACATTTGAGGCAATGCTCATGCGACGTGATGCCGATTGAGCAGGTAGTGCGGGCTCAGCAGGTACAGGTTGAAAGTCGGCGATAGTCTGTCGACGACTAGACCGGGATTCTGTACGGAGAGGTTTCTCATCGTCTGAGCCTTGATCCGCGTACGATGTAACAGGCTTTCGGCCGCGCAATTGACGACCAGAAGGATCGACTTTGACAGAATTCAGCGGTGGGGCGGCAGGTTTCTCTTTCTTCACCTGGGGCGGAGCAAGTTCCTCCGGTCTGCAGCTCCTAGTCTGACGATCCATGGGTACCAGCAGCGCACTCAAAGCATGCGCTGCAGTGGCCCAGTCAACATCTGGGGGAGGTGGAGTGATGGGTCGAGTGGGATTGACGGGCACGCCCCTTGCAGGTTGCAAATGAGAAAGCTTGGTTGGATCAACCACCTTGGCGGTAAATGACTGTGTGGGAGACGAGAAGTGAGCCAACGGCCCCTGCTTGTGCTTCTTCTGAGCCACTGGCATGGGAGGATTGACCAAATTCTCTAGCTCAACTAGATTGGTTGCATGCCACCATGACGGATCGTACGTGATGGGTGTAAGAGTAGCCTCGACTGACTGTATGGGTACGTCCTCATCTGTGAGGTTCATTCCGTCCAATTGTTGATCGAGCGTCATCCCATTGGTAAGCTTGGGGTCGTGGTACACTTGGCCATCTGTGAGACCGCTTATGTGACTCATGACTCCACTAGCCAGAGCCCTGTCGCTGTATCCGCCTTCCAATACTGAAATGACACGGCCTTGGACAGATGTGCCTTCTTCCTCGGCTAGACGAACGACGTCGCGTGTGAAGCGGGCATAGAACTCGGTCGGGACATTCACGGCGTGTCGCTGCATGCCTGCCGTCTCCCACTCGCTGGCATCGAAACCAGCCGACAGGAAGATGGCGGCTTTGGGAGTAGGCTGATTTGGGCCTGTCCGGAACCGCTTGGTGTGGAACTTGAGATACTGGCGCGTCTTGTCGAGAAGCACAAGGTACTTGTCCTCGTAGATGGCCCAGAACTCTTCGATGGTCTTCCAGGACTGCAGGTGTACATTCCAGATGGACTGTCCGTGAGCGTTGTCGATGCAGAGACTGGCTGCTTGGACCTTGTCGTCATCGCCATCCTCACAAGGATACGAGTTGATATCGTGCAGGCTGAAGTAGCCAATGGATGTTTTCTTGCGGTTAGCTGTGCTCTTGTGCATATTTTGCACCTTTTTGTTTCGTGCCCAAGTGATGGCTTGCGAGCCGTCTCCGTGGTGTAGATCGAAGTCGATAATGGCAGCATGGGTCAAGCCGTACTGCATCATGGCGTGCTCGATGCCGACGTGGACGTTGTTCAGCCAGCAGAATCCAGATGGAAAGTCTGCTGAGCAGTGGTGGCCCGGCGGACGCACGCAGACGAAGGCGCGAGACGGGCCGTTGGGTTGAAAGACGGCGTCCACTGCATCCAGTACTCCACCAAGTGCGCCCTGGAAGGCGTTGAGCGATTCTTCGCAGAGGTACAGGTCGCCCGAGTGGAACTCATGTTTCGGTGGTTGCCCTGGTGCCGCTGGTGTGTCTCGAGCCAGCTCCTGCCCCGTTGTGGCCAGCTTCGTGCCTGCATTGACGCAGAGCGACTTCAGCTCCTCCATCCATTTGGTGCCATGGACGTTTGTCACGACGGGCGATGTGATGTCAACCACGCGCGAGGTCTTGCGAATCTTGAAAGGTATGCGCTCAGGCGGGCTCTGGTCTGGGTGCAATGGATTGTGTCCTTCTGTGTATCGTCCACCAAGCCGCACATAGGCCGTCGATATGCCCAGCACACTGGCCAGGATGCGCTCTGGCCGCTCCATGATCAAGCTGAGCATGTTCTTGGGCGTCTTCGGCCGCGAGTAGCGGTGCCCGTAGCACTGGTCGTGTACGATGACCATGGTGCCCGCAGCACCTGCGCCCTCGTGCCGCGCCAGGTCCTTCTTGAAGTGCTGCTCGGCCACATCGCACGCGCGCAGCGGCAGCTTCTCCTCAAAGTGGGGCTCGAGTGGGCTTTTGGCCCCTATTGGGGAGGCCATGCTCGGTGCGAAGGACGAGCGGCGCGAGGCAGGGTTTCGGGGCGTGAGGTTGGTGTCGCCGCGCAGAGACGAGGTGGAGGGCTTGCGGCCGAGCACGAGCGACGGTGCGGGAGAAGAGGCGCGGTTCAGGCTCGCGGTGCTGGAGCTGCGGCGAACGGCGTGAGGCAGCGGCGAGGACGGCGTGCGCGCCTTGGGCGGTCTGGGGGAAGCCGGGCCGGGCGACGGGTCGCGCAGATTGCTGGTGCTGGTGTGGAGTGAAGGGCGCTTGTTGGAGCGTGAAAGCGAGTTTGGCTCATTGCTGGGCTGTCGTGGCCCTCGCGGCGTGGCCGTCGTGTCGCTGCCTGCGCCGGGCAACGGCGACGGCGACGGCTGGTGGCTCTGCATCGCTGCGGGGTCTCAGCGTGTCGTGGCGCGTCGGTCAGCGTGTCAATGTTTTGGCGGGGTGTTTCAGTCGTGAAGGACACAAGGGAACCCGGTTGGCCATGACGACGGCCTGCGTCAGGGGTCCGTCAGTGCACAGGGCTGCATCTGCAGACACGGCCCCAACACCATCATGTGTCTCGCACGACAGAAGACCAGCATGGATGGATCCCAACGTCGGACTTGCAGTCAACTCAACTCGTCGTCAACAACTCCGAGTGCACAATCTTGAATGCTGCTCGCAGACGACGGAGCTGCACTACTCCGGACTCCACTCCGAGACCCGCAAGGTTGTTCATAGGGCGCGAACAAGTGTATTCAAGACTGTGCATATATCGCACCTCATCGCAACTTCATTGCGCTGCATGCATCCATCGTGCCGCGCAATCATGTTTTCTCGTCTGAACGTGACCTCCCAACATAGCCTTCTGCGTCCGCTGACACGGCAGTACGTGTGCCCTTGCCAATTTGCAACACCCTTCCTAACCAAAAGTAGCTTGAAGCCCCATCCATCAACTGCAGTCTCAACACCATCGACATGTCGCAAGGTGCAATCGACAGCTGCACAAATCACCTCAGCCACCGAGGGCCACTACAAGATCATCGACCGCGTCACAGATTTCGAGCAAAAGCAGTCCTCACGCCCTGACTTCGACCCCCTGACACCAATCTCCCTCACCAAAAGCCCCAATCCCACATGGACCTATGGCGCCGGCGCAGCTCAGGACCCAGCGGCTCGCTCAGCAAACCACATCGAAGTCGACCCCTACGCGCCCGACCGGCCCATGATCAACAACTACAAACTGCTCATCTCAGGCATTGCGCCACGCCCTATCGGCTTCCTGTCCACCGTCAGCAAAGACGGCCAAAAGAACCTCGCCCCTTTCTCCTACTTTCAGGTCGTCGACCACGATCCACCCATGTTCATCGTTGGCTTTTCCTCCCGCCCAGGCCGTGCAAAGGATACGTTTGTGAACCTCAAACAGACAGGCGAATGCGTCATCAATACCGTTAGTGAGAACATGATCGAGGCTGTGAACGCATCGAGTATCGATGCGCCCTTTGGGACGAGCGAGTGGGATCTCTCGGGGCTGACGGAAGCTGAGAGTTCGACGGTGCAACCGAGCAGGGTAAGAGAGAGCGTGTTCAGCATTGAGGGGAGAGTCGTGGACATCAAGGAGTTTAGAGATGACGAGAAAGAGGGGCTGAGTGTCGCCGCTAATGTGCTGATCAAGGCCAGCAGGTTCTGGGTCAGAGAGGATGCAACCAATGCTGAAGTCAGTCACATTGAACTAGACAAACTCAGGCCTGTGGCGCAGTTGGGTGGCATGGCGTACGGGCGTGTCACCGAGACGTTCGAGGTGCCGAGGCGGCGTTGGGTCGATGAGGTGCGGACATCTGACACGCTACAAGATTTAGAGCAAAAATCGCTGGAGAGGGATGTAGTTGAGGAGACGGATGTAGTGGAGGAGAGGGCGAAGGCCTAACGAGGTTTCTGGCTCAGGATCCATTCCACGCCAGCCTTCAAATCTTCCAACGCTTTGCTCGCCAGAGGCAGCATCGGAAAGAAGTCGGGAGCACAATGTGGCACTCCAGCATACACGTCGAGCTTTGTGGGTACATTGTACTCTTCCCGCAGGACGTGCTCGTAGATCAGAGTGCCATCACGCAAAGGATCCATCCTGCGAGACTGTAAGCTGAATGAACCGTCGTCAGAGACTTGACTTACCCCATAGCCTGCATGTACGTTGGCGGCTGCCCTGCATGGCCACCTGGCCAGAGAAGCGTACTAGCATAAGGGGAGCCAGGAACGGGTTTGTACTGCTCTGACCCCTGTCAGCATCAACTCGCTTCCCATCACCATCAGCTACAACCCACCAAAGAACCACTCAATCCCACGCACATCCAAAACCGGCGCATCCCGATTCTGCTCTCTGCTCCGATGATGCTCTCTCCACTCCTCCGGCACAGCCTCATGATGCACCAACCCAGCACCCACCAAGACCACGCCAGTCAGCGCCGGCAACCCTCCCTTTGCCACAAAATCATGCGCCGCAACACCCGCCAAATCCGCACCCGCACTCGTCCCCGCAACGACAAACCCCTGGTTTGGATCCGCACTCAGACTCTCCGCATTCTCTCCACACCATCTTAAGCTGTCACACGCGTCCTCGGCTGCAGTAGGGAACACATGCTCAGGCGCCAGCCGATACCCGACCCCTACAGCCGTGAACCCGCACTGCTTGACCAGCACCTCGAAGCCGTGCTCCCAGCTCTCGGGCCACCCAAAGGTCCAGCCGCCGCCGTGGAAGTAGACGGCCAGCGGTCCCGGGACGGCGGTCTCGGATCTGTACACGACGGCGCGAAGTGAGGTGCCATCGCGCACGGGGATGCTGATCTCGCGCTTTTCGACACCGGTCCAGTCGGGGGTCTTGATGAGGCCGGACGACTGCAGTTGGGCGACTTGGGTGGCGATGGCGGCGCGGAGATCGGCTGCGGTGCCGTAGTCTGCGAAGGACTTTAGGGGTGGGAGGTGGGGAAGGAGCTGTTGTGGGCTGTTAGTCTGCGGTCTGTTGCATAGATGGAAGGATGGATGCTCACTGCCTCGAAAGCTGGGTCGATTTGGCCGTAGTCAGCCCACTTTGAAGAGTCGATTGGAGCCATGCTGCCTTGGTGTGATGTGAGAATGTAGTTTGATTGTTGCGTCGAGAAACAACCGTCGCGGGCCTTGAAGCACCTGGGTCCTTGCCGTTTCATATGCCTAACCACACTCTGCAGCGGCTCACCTGCTTTACGGTACAGTCGTGGCTCGACCTTGCCCAGTGCGAGAGCAGCAATGGCTCGAGACGGCAATGTCAGCAATGCAGCTTGGGTGTAGTCAGCTTACTCTCTCACCCCCTACCGCATCGACTACACTTCCCCACCTTGACTGTCTCGGTAGCTCAGTGATGATGCATACAGTCAAGTGTAAGTTCGTGGAAGGCTAGCTGGAGGGCGAGTCTTCGTGAGCGTGCTGCTGCATGGGTTCCACGTGGATAAGATTGAGAAAAGGTTGAACTGTACAGATATATCATTCGACCCGCGTTGGGGCGCACTCTTCTAATCTATACGATATATGCAAGAGTAAGAGTCGAGACGCACAAATCCTCCACCACGCTTCATCTTCGCAGTCCAAGAGACCGCACATGCAAGTGCCCAAACGCCGCTAATGCGTGGCTCCGTATCACACCTCTATCATACAAGAAAAGCCTCTACTTCCGAAACGCTACACGACTGTATTAGGCACTCAGTCGTCGTCGTCACCACTCTCCTCATCGTCGTCTTTCCGCTTCTGCTCTTTCCGCTTGCGGTCGCCCTTCTTAGGCTTGAGTTCCTTCTCCCACAGCTTGTTTGCAGACTCCTTGTTCAAATCAGGGAAAATGAGGCTGAAGACTTCAGAGTACCATTCTACGGGGTGGCCTTCGATGCCTTCCTTGATGTTCTGCAACGACGTTAGCATGCTTAGCTCTCGTATAAATCAAATGAAGATGCTTACCTCGGGCAGTTCGAGCCAGTCACTTAGGTTGTCCTTGGGGAATATAACCATAGTCGCGCCAGCTCGTCGTGCAGCGACGGTCTTCTCCCTCAAACCACCGATGCGCAGGACCTTGCCGGTCAAGGTAAGCTCACCAGTCATGGCAACGCCGTCCTTGATCTGTGTGTCGAGCGCGAGAGACAGGAAGCTCGATGCCATGGTGATACCTGCGCTTGGTCCGTCTTTTGGTACCGCGCCTTCGGGGCAGTGTAGATGTATCCTTGCGTGTTCGAAAAACCTGTTCTTGGGGAAGTCGCGTGCAAGAACGGACTTCGCGTACGAGTACGCAACGCCAGTAGACTCTTTCATGACATCGCGCAGCGAGCCGGTGCGCTCAAGGCCTGGGTGAGAGGATGCAGATAGGGCATTCTGCAGGATGGACTCAATGTACAGTGCCGATCCACCCATGGATGTCCAAGCCAGACCCATGGCCACACCAGGCGGCGTCAGGTCGTAGAGTCGGTCAGCGGTGAAGACGGGTGGGCCAACGTAGTCCTTGAGGTTATCCTTGCCAATCGAGACGTGAACTGTGTCTGGGACCTTGAGGGCAACGCGCGGCTTTGGTGCTGTCTGTTTCTCAATGTCCTCCGGTGTCTCCTTGACATCGGTCTTGTCTTTATCCGCCTCTTCTTGAGCAACCTTGCCCTCTTCCGTGAGAGCTTCTGACTCCGGCAGCGCATCCTCGCCAACCTCTGTAACGATCTTCAGTGCAGACTTGCGATAGACCTTCTCGATCTGCTTCTTGAGGTTGCGCACACCTGACTCTCGACAATACTTGTTGATGAGCTCGACAATGCCCTCCTTCTCCAGGATGACATCGGCATCCTTCAGACCACTCAACTCCTTTGCCGCGGGTGCGAGGTACTTCTCGGCAATGGCAATCTTCTCGTCCGCAACGTAGCCTGACAGCTCGATCATCTCCATGCGGTCAAGCAGGGGCTGAGGGATAGTGTCTGACATATTTGCTGTGCACACGAACAAGACCTTGGACAAGTCGACAGGGACGTCAAGGTAGTGATCCAGGAAGCTGTTGTTCTGCTCTGGGTCAAGCAGTTCGAGAAGTGCTGCTGCAGGATCACCGTGGCTGCTGTTGCGGCCGAGCTTGTCAATCTCGTCGATCAAAACGAGCGGGTTCTCCGTCTGGCACTTCTTGAGCGCCTGAATGATGCGACCAGGTAGGGCACCAACGTATGTCCTTCGGTGACCCTTGATCTCAGCCACGTCGTACATACCACCGACACTGAAGCGGTAATACTGACGGTTCAGAGCCCTCGCAATTGACTTTCCGATAGAGGTTTTACCCACACCGGGAGGACCGACCAAACAAAGAATTTTTCCCTCCACGGAGCCGCGGAGCTTGCCGACAGCGATAAATTCCAGGATACGGTCCTTGACGTCCTTCAGACCGTAGTGATCCTCATCGAGAACTTCACGAGCATGCTTGATGCCAAAGTTCTCGGCACTGCTCAGGCCCCATGGGAGCTGCGTCAGCCAATCGAGATAGTTCCTTGTGACATTGAACTCAGATCCACTGGGTTCAAGGCCAGAGAGCTTGCTCATCTCCTCGTCGAAGACCTTCCTGACAGCCTCCGGCATAGCCAGCTTGCTTGCTTTCTCATTAAACTTTTCGATGAGCTTGTCCTTGCCGTCTGACTCGATACCCAGCTCGCGCTTGATGCCCTTCATCTGCTCCATCAGGATGAACTCTCGGTGCTTCTTCTGTACTCGATTATTGACCTCGTCGCTAACCTTTTTCTGCAGTTCAGCGCTCATCAGCTCCTTCTTCAAGACCTCCAATGATTTCCTGAGCCTCTTCTCAACATCCATTTCCTCGAGCGCAGCCTGCAGCTCGTTCGACTCAGCCTGTGCAACCGCGGCGGCGAAGTCAGCCAGCTTGACAGGGTCTTCGCCGACACTCATGGTGGTATGAACGGAAAACGTGGCGACGTGGTCGCGGAACATAGGGTTCAAGAGCGCAACGCCCTTGAAAGTATTGACGATCTCATTAACCAAGGCCTGGATGACCTTGTTGTCCTTCATGCTGAAGGGCTCCTCGACCATGTTCTCGACGTTGGCGATGCTGACCTGTCGCCCCTTGAGAATGGCAAGAGTCTGATCCTCGTCCTTGGACTTTGCGTCTTCGCTGGCTTCCTCAAAGCTTGCGACGACATCACCCTTGGACTCGCTCACCTTGCTGTCTGTCGGTGCGGCCTCGCCTTCAGGCGCATCAGCGATCGTAGCCTGCCCGGCAGACTCCTGCTTCTCGCCCTTAGGTGGCAAGAGGCTGGTCATCTTGATTCTGCGGTGGGGATACAGAACGCAGGTCATGGCGAAGTTGTCCTCGGAGCCAACAGGAAACGCGCTCGTAACCTGGCAGAAGGTACCGACGTCGTGCACTTCGCTCGGGTCGTCGATGACATCTTTGTCAACAGCATCGTCCTTGAACATAAAAGCCCCAATATATGGCTGACCACGCTTGACCATGTCTGCGATTGCCTGTCCGACCTCCCTGTCGCGGATGGTGACGGCCTTGTAGAAACCGGGGAAGAGCGGGCGCTTGGCGAGCGGGATGGCCATGACCTGAGGGTAGACTTCTGGTATTGAGGGCTTGACGAGCGGATTGTTCTTGCGCTTCCTGCCGCCTCCCTCGCCACCAGAGCCGCCGTCACCGCCTGCAGCGCTGCCTCGGCCTGAGCCTGTTCTTGAGGGTATTGGGTCGGGCGTCTTGGTCTTCGCCTCCAGCTCATCGGCAGCCTTCTCCTGCTCCCTAAGCTTCTTGGCCTCTTCCGTCTCCTCGGGCAGCTCTTCTGGTGCAGCTTTGGGGTCTTTCTCCTTTCGCCGGCTCAGCGATGTCGAGAAGCTGCGGTAGGCGTACAGCGCGGCGGGCGGCGAGGGACATCGGTGGGGGTATCGGGCTACGAGTGATGCAGTGCATTGCGCGGGAAGGCGGCTCGAGGAGGCGCGCGATGTGGTGAGGGCGGCTTGAGAGCGCGATGTTTGGCGCAGAGCTGCCCGCCACGAGGCGTGAAGCATTATGGGTAAGGAGCGACCTCGGAAGCCGCTGGCACAGCAAGGTGTGGGTGGGGGAGGAAAACAAAGGAGATGCACGCGCCCAATTAAGAGTCCGCGCGCGGCTTGAGATGGGATGCAGCCGAGGAGGCGTGCAGGATGCAGTGTATGGTGTTGCGAGGGCGTGGCGTTGCGAATTGCCTGTAATCTTCGAATCTCGACATCATCAACTATAGCTCCGACGCAACCCCGGTCTGACAAAGCCTTGGCGAAATACCTCGGCTTTGTAACCCTGGTCTCTCGCCTTCTGTGACCTTCTCTCACGCGAACATTGATTCAGGTCACATGAGCACGCGACTTCAGGCGACAGCCACAGCACGTACTTGTATGATAGCTGCTGCCCTCACAGAGCATCTTTCTTCGCATCTGATGATTTAAGACTGTGCTACCTTCCGCCACTTCCTGTCTCCTCACGTTGAGTATCACTGTCGCCATGCATCAACCATCAGTCTACACTGCTTACCCAGTCAACGTAATGCACGGGCGCAGATGCGCTTCAAGATGGTATGTTAATCGCAGACTTTTGGATTGGGAATATAAAACACGTCGCTGACCACTAACCAGATTTAGACCTCGTTCTCACCACCAGCCGGTCCCCTAGCACTCCTGCCTTGTTCTTTCCTGCTGAAGCTGTTCTTCCGTCCTTCTCCTTCTTCACTGTCAAATGTACTGTCTAACATGAACGGACTTCTCGCTCTGATTTCCCTGCCCTTGAACAATAGTACGACAGGCACTATACTCAACGCAAGTCCAACGAATCCTAGCAGACTACCTGCCCAGCCGAACCCGAGTGTTGAAAAGAGTTGGCCAGACGCAAGCGGCAGAAATGCACCGAAGGTGTTACGGCCTAGTGAAGCGGCTGAGAGTGCAGAAGCTGCATATTTTTCGTACGCATCGGTGAGGTAATTGACTACGCCCATGTAGATGGAGTAGATCCCTACACCAACAATTGCCACGCCAATAGCTGGTACAATCCAATGTATGCTCGGCCTACACGTCCATCCGTATATGAACAAGCCCGCGGTAAAGAGTAGGGAACCTGGAATACTGGTGTAGAGCCGTCCTTCTGGTATAGGCTTACCAGGCCTCTCAGGGTTCTTGCTCGCAGTTCGGAGGTACATCCAGTCCTGTAGCGGATTAACGAGAGTACCAATGACGGCGCCGACGGTAATAGCAAGCTGCACAAGACCCGTCTGGAAGATCCCAAACCCGTACGAATCGCCAAAGGTCTGGACCACGGAGCTGAAGAAAAGGAACAAGATGCCCCAAGCGAACGAAATCCAGAGCGTGAAGAATGTCACAACTGGCTCAGTGAGTAGCATCTTGGTTGGACGCATGAAGGAGATCTTCAGCATCGACACGATCGATGGCTTGTCCAGCTCGGATTCCGCATATATCTCTCGGCCCGTTTCCTTACGCAGCTTCTGCGCACGCTTCTTGAGAATTACGTCACCGCGCGTTTCGCGCAGGATAAGCCAGAAGACCGGGATCAGGGCGGCGTTGTAAATAATCTGGATATAGTAGATCCTGCCATCGTAAGTCTGTGCCATCGCCAGCAAACTGATTGAGGACTCACCATCGCCACGGCGAATCAAGACCCCCGGTTGGCTTCTGGATCTGCACAATCGCACTGCCCACGAATGGACCAAGCGCAATGCCTGCCACGCTGGTAAATCCAAAGAGCGACATGGGCAAGCTTCGCGCCTTGTCACCCTTCCAGATATCGCTAATACTGCCGCCGACGATGTTGATAGAGACTGACGACGCACCGCCGCCGAAGAACCGGGTAACCACAATAGTAGCGAAGTTGTCGGCAAACGCGGAGCCGAAAAGGAACAGTTCGAAGATGATGTAGGCGATCTGTCACGTATTAGCTGCTAAGATCGTGAAGTAACGTGAGGTTTGAACGCACGAAGTAGCCAGGCATACGGCCCGTGTTCTCAGTCAACGGGACGAACAGCAGCGGGAACAGGGCCGCACCCACGTTCCAGCTTGCTGTCGCCCAGTACAAGTTTGGGAAAGGATCGTTCTGCACATTCCACAGCGGCGCCATCCAGTCATTTCCCGACCCGTAGGAGCCCGCAGGCAGACCCGTCAAGATGGAGATGAAGCACACAGTGACGGTGAGAAACCATTTGTATGTTGGCGACCAGTTGAAGCTGTCAGGTCGTTAGATGGGAGATGTAACAGATCAAGGTGCACCATACGGGTTATCTTTGTCATTAGGACCGTTCCAATTGTGGACCTCCACTTCTTTGCCGTTCATGGTGCGGATCTCTGGTTGATGTCCTGAGACGCTTGGACGATGCAGGGTGCCATCTCGCGAGGTGGTCGTGGTTTCTATGCTCGTAAGCCAAAGCAAACTCACATATACCTGAAATTCATACCTTTGTCTTCGTTCAATGAAGATGGTATAGACATATCGTTGGACTTAACTGATCGAACATGTAAGAGCGTTGAATCGGAGCGATAGACTCTATATCTTCTCTCTCGTGTCCGCACTCGAGCGCCCATTATGACCGATCGCAGAAAGTGATCTCATAGCGCCATCGTTAGCGCTGCGGTACTGTCCGGACGCGTTCACAGCCCATGACGTTAGCGTGATGTTCCCCGCCACGACATGCAACGATGCCAACGCGCAACAACACCATGGAAAATTTGAGGATGCCACGCCGATTGGCCAGCAGCAGACAAGATGTTAATCATTGGGGTATTTCTTGGGAAGCTTGAGGATCGCATTCCTTGGCTGATGCCCTATCACTGATTACCAAATACAGCTAGCAGAGCTTTACGCCGTAGTCTCGGCGAGACGGAGACTAGTCGGTTGTTCATCATTCGCACGAGCGGTGATGTCACCTTTGGTGTGTGTGAAGGCTTGTACGTTGAGGTGATGGCAAGAGTCATAATGAAGATGGATAAACAAATATGTGTATGTGTTGTACAAGGCATACTTTGAAGCACCTGAAGCATTTATCTGGCTATGACGCTTGGTGCAAATTGAAGCTTTGAGGCTTTCCACACTAGCCTCGTATAACAATGATGCTTGCAACAACAGCCGTTCACAGGCATTGTAGTAATGCAAGTCTTTGTAACGTTGTAGTCGCCCGTTCCAAAGTCTTTGTAACTTCTGTCGTGATGTGGTGCACTAGCATCACTAGTAAGCGAACAAATTGGTCCTCCAACCAGCTCATTGTCTATTGTAATTAGCTACACAAGTCTGGAAGCTGTCAAACAGGTCGTCACGTCTGCCAACCAGTGTTAGTGTTATTTAGCGACTGAGGAGCGATCCTCTGAGTTGATAAGTCAGGTTCTCGAGTCAGTCAACTGTGTGTTGGTGTTCTCTATCTTGACTGCACACTGGCATCATTACATTGAATCGCCGCTGAAATCATCTGCTGAAAGTTCTTTGTAAGCACGTACATCTCGTTTGTCAGAAACGGATAGACAAGTTGTGATCAAAGATGTGATGACGTTGTGGTGCCAAAATGTCAAGCATGCTAAATCGATTGCAGTTGTGACAACTACAACCTCTACTTCTGCAGATCCGCACCGTTCCGCACCGTTCCGCACCCTCTCTGCAACCTCAGCGTACTGCTTTGCAACACTGTCAATTCTGAATCCACATTTTGTGTTCGCATTTTTCACATGCCTGTCCACAGCTCCGTCATTCTCACACCCCTTGCTCCACTGTATACCTTCTTCTGTGATCCAACGTCCCTGAATCATTGTCGCGAGCCGGTTCAACGCCAAATATGGCGCGCCGGATAATCACTCTCACTAACTTTAACGGGATAAGGAATACCATTTTCTTCTTCGCTATCCGGCGTCGGCTTTATCCGAGCAGGGCTATGCATGAATCGACATGAGCGATTACAGACGAGAGAATGATCTGCCAGACATGGAAAACTGTAGCGACGCTACAACATCTGCAGAGCTCCATTGTGTCGTGAAGGTTCGTGTTGCAACAAATGAGTCGTGCTCGTCTCTTGACTTGCGCGGCCAGCCGGTCAATACCATTCTTTGCTTGGTCTTTGCTTGCACGGGCTTTAATCTGTGTCCCCAAAGTCTCGACACGACCATCCTTGATGCTGCTGGGCTAGCTGTTGTCGTGTACGGCGCATGCGAAGCCATCGATGACCGAGATACACAACGTCAACGCTAATGAAGACTGAAAACATGATGATGCCTGATAAGAAGAGTCCTAGTGGCGATATGGTAGTTTAATAGCGGTTTCCAGGCTGTGGAGGTGAAAGTTGGGCAGGATATGTGGTTGGACTGTCATTATCAGGGCCCTTCGTTGAAAGATGCTGTAAAGCATTTAGAGTTGTCTTTGGCAATATACGGTTTCTTGAACAAGTGAGGGATTAAAACTCGTGACTGGTATGGATTGACGATTCAGAAAAGGCGTGTAATGTCGTCACAAATCATGGTGATTCACGATGAGTTATCAGATGTTCGTTCCCCATACCATTCACTTGAGAGTTGTAGCAGCTTTCACCCATCATTTCTAGAACAAATTGGGTACTCAATGAGATATCAAGGAAGATCCATGTAGCATGATGGCAGACTGGCAGCCACATGTCTGCCTGGTTAGATGTGGATTGATTAAGGTATTCAAGTAGACAGACGAAGAAACGCGCTATTAGAGAGAGAAAGTGCGAAGCTGAAGAGCAGAAGAAGAAAGGCTACGAAATGAAGAGAAGAATTATCACCACTATGATGATTTACCTAGGTAAATAGGCTGAACATGCGTTTGCAATTAGCTCATAGATATTCTTGGTCTTCTGTCTCGCAAATTTCAATCATGCCAAGGAACATAAAAATTGACTTGACAGAATAACATTGACTGCGAAATGTCAACGCGGAGTTTTCATGATGCTTAGGTATCCATGTGTCTTGAGGTTCAGCCCCTCGCTCGGCAAGTGGGGCACGCTCAAACCTCGACACCTGAATCTACTCAAGATGCTCAACTGCTCGTTCAGCACATTCATACAGTCTTGATCCGAAGCTGGTTTCAAAAATTCGTCTGTGGCTTGGACCATATGGTACTACAAAGTATTTCTACATCTTATTTCCCACGTGCGGTGCTCGCGCTTGGTCTGGCATTATCCCTCCCAGTTCGCGGGCCGATCCGAACCAAAATCTGAACTGCAGACTACTTTGCTTTTACGCTACCTGCAGAGGGTGCTGGGAGCATTCAACAGCCTCCTCACTCATCTCAGTTGTCCTCAATTCGAAAGTAGAATGTTTATAGAAGCACAACGATCACATTGTGAGACCAGAACTCATACGAATGATACTGCAGCATTTCGTGTTCGCCATTCGGCTCAGTGAAGAGCGATTCGTATTATGGCGCATGCCTGCTGTTCTGTCTCAGCCGTTGCGGCTGGCGCGCGGAGCGCGTGAACCACGTTGACGTGTCAAGTCGACAGCTTGACTGGTGGGTGAGAATGAGTGTAGCGGACAACGCATGCGTCTTGTAGGGCTGTGCGAACTGGTAGGACGAATGGTGTGACGAGCTGAAGTCAGAAATTTGTGATGGAGTGCTGGCGTTGCATTGTTGACAATGTGTCGTCATGGTATGGCAAGGGCGAGCTCAGTACAGAAGGCAACTAGAGGAGTCCAGCAGGGACAAGGACCATGGCCAGCCTTGGGGACTGACCAAGAGTGATTGAACCAGACGATTGAATGGATGTCTGTAATAGACAACGCCATTTCTTGCTTCCGGCTGCTTGAGTAGTGCTGAAGCCGCCGAAGCAGGAGGTGCTTCGAGACCTGCATGTTGTGTTCCGAAGCGTGTGGTGACGCCCTCTGCAGCACAGCGTGCAGAAGCGAGTTTGCCGGTGACGAAGAACGCCTCTTGTGCGACCCCAAGTGGGGCTCCCGGTGTACAGAGACTTTCCCGGATGTACCGATCTCCTGCGTCTGTCTTGAGCTGCAGAAGGATCGCAATTCTCAGGTTAGCCGCAGCGCTATGTGAGTAGACTAACGCATGCAGGCCCAAGGAGAGCATTCACACGGAAACAGAGGGGCTGTGAAATCAGAGCGCTTGCAAGCAAAGCGTCCTGGTACAGAGTCAAAGGATTAGGAAAAGGGCAATGATGACAGGAAGGACGTTGGCAGTGAAGCGTGAGCACGCACTGTGACACGCTCACCGCATCTCGCAAAGGGTGGCTGTTGTGCTCAGCTCGCACCAATCACGCCCTGAGACGCGTTCTCTTGCAGCTCGCATCGCGTTCGCCCTGCATCTGATTCGACTCCCGTGGGCTTGTTTTCGGCCCTGAGCTGCGTACTGCGCAGGCTCGCAGGCCTGATCAGCATGAACGGCCAATGGTGGTGCAGCAGTCTGACCGCCACGAGAGCCATAACATAACGAAGCTGCGCACACAGGCATTTTGACATGCTCTGCTCCCCGCTCCTGTGAGACTTGTATCGACGCCTGGCTCTGTGTAGCATTTCGGGACTGCGCTTGGGCTTGCATTGGGCGGGTTTGTGGGTGCACAGGAGTTCCAGGGCGGGCAAAGGTCGTTTTCTCGCTCAGATTGATTGGGCTGGCACGCCTGCCCCAGCCTCGCACCTCACATCGCAGGACTCACACCTGCATACACGCATACACGCATACACGCGACTATATCGCCGTGGAGCGCTCTTTGGCCGTCAGCCCGCTCGACTGTGCCCTCTTGAGCCTCACCCAGGAGCGCCAGGCCCCCACTGCAACCTGCCGTCCGGTGTGTTGTTTGCGAGTTAGGCGCCAACGCGCAAGCTCCTTGGGCGTCAAGAGTATAACAAGCGAAGCTATTCCCTAGCGACTCTGCCCACGCGAAATTATCGCGCAGAGCCTCTCGTAGGAGCGGACGAGCAAAGAGGCTGCGGAGACGGGAGATGCACGTCCATGGATGCTGGTAGCAGCCACAGTGACACCAGCTACGACACAGCATGACGGCGGCGCCAAACCGGAACCACGAGTCCAATCGAGCCCAACGCACGCAGCGCGCCCGGCCCCTATCTGCTCTGCGACATATCGAGAGCGCGCTCGTTGCTTTTGCCAGCCAAGACGTCCTGCGCGTTAGGCGAGGGTCGAGGCAATAAGACGGCTGGCGTTGCAGGCTGAGCAACAGCACCGTGCCGCGCTCGAGCGGTGCGTGTGAGACACCCAGACCCAGAAGATGCCCCATGTGCCGGCTGCCGAGAATGGGGGGACGAGCCGCGATCGAAGCAGGCAGAGGGCCAGGACAGAGGTCGGCGCCAACAGGAGCATGTGGAATCGCCTGAGCTTCAACAAGATTGGCAGCTGGCTGAAGCGTGACGACGACGAGCCGCCATCCCCAACCAAGAGCAGACCTGAGAGCGCAGCGAACAGAGAGACCGACAGGCCACAGTCAAGCGGGGGGCTCTTGCACCGAAGAGGAAGCAGGAAAGTCGTGCCAGGACTCCCTCGGCCGCTGACGTTCAAGCGCATGCAGAGTGAGATGAGGGACAAGCTGCTCGAGGTCCCCCCTGAGCCTGAACAACGACGCGCTACATCGGCAGACCGCAAGCCCTCGATCGTCTCGAAACGCACCCATTCCCCCACACCAATCTCAATACCCTCTGCGTCAGCGCCCGACGTACTAAGCCCTCACGAGAGCGACATTCATAAGCAGGAGCAAGAGAGGGAGCAGCACCGTGAGCAGCCTACGATCGGCGGCGGGCCAGACTCGAACCTACCTGCCGGTGCAAGACAGGTCGATTACAGCATTGAGAATCTTGCAGATGCTGAGCCTGCACCCAGCCCACCCCCCCTTGAGCTGGAAGACTCGTACCATGAGCACGCTTCGCACCATTCGCTCTCGGACCCCGACGATGCTCACTTGCAGGAAGAACTGGAAGCAAAATGGATACTCAATCTCAGTATGCATTTCCGAGACATGTCGGACCGCGAGAAGTTCTTCGTCACATTTGCAGAAGAGCGGAACAAGTGGAGAAGGGTCACAGTGTCGTGTGACTATCGCCACCTCGAGCCAGACTCTCTCGAATCAGATCTCAAATCACTACACTACCAGCGAGACAAGAGCGCCAGAATCTACGAAGCGATACGTGATTCCCTGCCTGACATACAGTTCTATGACACTGTCACCAACCTGAAGCTCGAGACGGCAGATGGCCGCCTCCATGTTCACGTCACCGAGGACGTCAATGAGATCATCCCATACCCATCCATCTCAGCAATCAACCACCTTGAATATCGGTGTTTCAAGGAGAGAGATGTTGATTTTGACTCGCATATCTCTGGTTTTGTTTACAAAGTTGGCGTCAGGAACCGCACATACATCAAGAAGGAGATTCCTGGGCCAGACGCAGTTGAGGAATTTCTTTACGAGATCAACGCTCTCAGCACCCTACAAGACTCGAAGTCGGTCATCCAGTTCGAAGGTGTCATTGTTGACGAGACAGGCGAGCTTATCAAAGGGTTGTTGATCAGCTATGCAAGAGAAGGCGCACTCGTTGATATGATATATGACTTTAAGCACCAGCTTGCTTGGGAACGTCGCGAGAAGTGGGCGCGTCAGATTGTGGAAGGACTTTCGGAAATACACGAGGCTGGATTTGTTCAAGGCGATTTTACCCTGTCAAACATTGTTGTCGACGGGAATGACGATGCAAAGATCATCGACATCAATCGCCGCGGGTGTCCAGTGGGTTGGGAGCCGCCAGAGCTAGCAAGACTCATCGAGAGTGGCCAAAGAATATCCATATACATCGGCGTCAAGTCGGACCTTTTCCAGCTGGGCATGGTACTCTGGGCGCTCGCAGAGCAACAGGACGAGCCAGAGCGCCAGGACCGGCCACTTATTAAGACCCTCAATCGTCTTTCGAACGTCCCGGAGTATTTTAAAGATTTAGTCCGAGCGTGTCTCAGCGACAAGCCACGCAACCGCTTGTCAGCTAAGGAGTTACTGGGGAGGTTCCCGGAAATTGTCGAGGTTGATGACTTTAAGCCACGAGTGGCGATCAGGGATAGTCTCTCCTCTCACAGGAGCGACAAGGAATACATTGATCCCAAGATGGCTGTGGACCATAACGATATCAAGCAGCACCGCCAGCATTCCCAGCATTCGCGACCAAAGTTGTCCTTTGAGAACGTCAATGTGCCCTCAACAGAATACGTCCCATCGGCGGGGTCGTACATTCTTCCGAACAATGAAGTCAATCGCGGCCGATCGCCTGATCACATCAGGAGCAGGAGCAGGCATCGACAAAGCGACTACTCGCCATACCCTGGTCATCAGTCCATCATGTCTCTTGACGACTCCGAGCTGGACAATGACCTAGCAAGCCTTCCCGCAAGCCGCGAAACAAGATGGGAGCAAGTGTATGTTGACGGTGACACAAAGCTCGTTCAGCGTGGCGGAGGAGAAGCTGGTATGCATGATTTTGCCAACCAAGACGCAAAGCAAGTTTTCATCACGCCTAGTGCCCTAGAAAATTCATTCATGGAGGGTAATGACAATACACCACTCAGCCTGTCTACAATCGCCGACGCACCGCCGAAACAGTCGCAACTAAAGCCAATACACGGTCAGGATGATGATAACGATCGAAAAGTAGCGAGCAGGTCATCGTTTAGTGACCGTGTGCACTTACTGGCTCAAACACAGGGTGAGGATGCTGCACCGAAGCAGCATGAAGACACAGGAGATCCTCAACGTCAAGCTCTTGACCCAAACTTTCTTGCAGAGCTGGAACAGGAATTTGAGTATGACTCAGCGCCCAGCTCGCTCGCACCCTCTCGCGTCGGGACTGGATTCTCGATCTTCGATCGTCCAGAGCGCAATTATAGGATCGGGACCGGCTTCACCACGTTTTCAGCTGCCACAAATTTCACCTCTCCACTCCGTCAAGATACAGGCTTTGCTGAACCCTCGAAGAATCCTCAAGAGAGTTGGATTCGAAAGAGCCTCGACGAAAGTGTGCGAGACGTGGAAATTGCAACGGGGCAAGAGGAGACGATCAATACTACATTGTGGGAGGCAGTCCATGACACGGCATTTGGCTTCGGTGAGGGTATAAGAGGAAGTCAACTTCAATTACGACGTGAAGACCCACACGCAGCGAATTCTACTTCGGCAGTCGTTGTTGCTGCAAATGCACACCCATCGGCTAAGCCAGACGCAAGTACACCACCACTCAATCATCGAAAGGAGGCCAGCGATTTACACCCTCCAAGTGACAGGCTGTTGGAAGAAAAGATGTCGAATACCACGATTCGCCCCCCGACCATCCCTCCAACAGGCTCCACGTTTCAAGAAAATAAGATTACAGCCCACGATGCACCACAGTGCAGCAGTGCTGTAACACCACCCCATCACAACACAAAGACGGTCTTCGAGCCGCCTGCCACACCACAATACGAGCACGAATACTTTCAACGCCTACGTACAAATTCCGACCTCAACAGCAAGCGGTCACGGGATCTGGACGATTATCTGAACAGTGAGATAGAGTAAGAGGAGGATTAAGACGGACGCGTGCAAACGCTAAAAGCATCATGTCAGGCATTCATTTGTTCCGGCGTTGGGTATTGATTTGTTGAGCGACTTCTACGTATCTGGTTCTGTTGTCATCGTTCTATTTCAATGGCGAGCATGATTATGCCGTTCACGACATACCCTTTATGTTACATTGTTTAACTTGTCTTTTGTTCATTCGTTGATTGCGGATGTATCTAGCTTCACTTTCGAAATGCTCGTCTATAAGCTATTCAGCTTCTTGTTCATTATCATATTGGAACTATTAGATTTGAAAGGAGACCACCTACTTCAAACCCGACAGAGATTTCAAGTCTATACCTTCCTGCGACCTCTTCCATTTTTCCCTCGACCTCTCCCACCACCGGCCCTACCCGCTTTTTGCTCTGGCGACGCTTTGTCTGTGAAATCAGTCGCATCTGTCTCGTCTTCGCTCCCTGCCGCGAAGAAGTGACTCTTAACTCGTGCATCGCTCTTGCGCGCAGCGCCGCGCTTCGGCGCGCTCCTTGTGGATGCCGGCTGTGTTGGCAGGTCGGAGGGAGCATCTGACTCGTCTGAAGACTCAAGGAGGAGCTTTTGCTTGTGAATCGATGTTGCCGTTGATGTACGCTTTGAGCGTGTCGACGATGAATGTTTAGCGGTGGTTGACTTCCTGCGAGACGGTGGCACAAGGGGTCTGTCGTCGTCGTCGTTTGCGTCCTCTTCTCCGCCGTCATCCATGTCGGCCCTTTCGTCGTGTCCTCTTCCAATTTCTGCGTCAACAGCACCGTTCTCTTCGTTAACAGGTTTATCGAGTGCTGCAGATAAGGAAGTCGGCGTTCGATATGCGCCTTCTACACCTGAGGTTCGCTTTTCTTGGTCTTGATCGCCATGATCAATAGTGAGATCGCCATGTTCAATATCCTCCTGGCTTGCAGGAAAGAAACATCCGACTTGATCATTATAAGAAGCTTCTTGGGCTGTTTCTTGAAAATATCCTCCTCCATCACGGCCCCCAGGCTCCTCGCGCAAGAACCCGCCCTCAAAGTCCTTGCCCTGATACTTCTGGAACACATCCCACTCGCTCTCTCTCTTCTGCTCCACTGGTGCGAATAGATCTTTCTGTGGCAATTCTGCTTCGTCTCCGTACTCGTCTTTCATGCGCTGCACGATCTTGAGCCCTGAGTAGAACTTCTTCCACAGGCCCAACACAAACTTCTGTCTCTTTTCCGCTTCCTTGCGCGCCTTTTCGGCCTCTTCGGCCTCCCAAGCATCGATGACAAGCTGCTCGTTCTCTTCCGCAACAACGACACCAGTGATGACGGGTACAGCGCGCTGCTTGCCAAATTCGAACCCTGTGCAAGCCTCTGCGTAGTTGATATTGAGTTTGCGACACACGCGCGCCGTACCTTTCAGCGGAATGTGCACTGCGCCTCGGGGCACCATGGTCGGAACATAGACGTCAATGTTGTTGAATGCGTTGACGGGGATGACACCGTCTTTGATCGGTTCGGGAATGATCCAATCCGTCTGACTCTTCGCGTACAAGCCTTGTTGAACCTTTCCGCCCTCGATCCGTTCACGCTCCTCAATCTCAAGTTTGCGCGTTTTTGTCACGGCGCGCATGGGTACGTATTTGAGAGGATGTTGGCCAGGCTTGACCTCTCGACCTTCTTTGTGCCATGACTCGGTGGTTTTGCAGTTTACGACGTCTTTACGATGGTACACCGGCTCAAGTTTGTCCTTTTCACCTTTCTTGCTGATGGCAAAATGTCGAACAATTCTGGCGCCAGGCTTAAGCGCCTGCTCGCGGCGGAGGTGTCGTTCGAGGACGTATTCTGCCGAGGTTTTATAGCCTTGCAATGTTTCCTTGCCTCCATCTTCGTCCATACTCTTTTTCTTTTCCGGCTCTGCAGGAATCAGATCGCCTTCGTCTTCGACTTCATCCCAGGGCTGACGCTTATCATGCGGACGTGCAAAGGGGCGCATAGCTGACTTGAACCAGTCCCACTCCTCCCACCGCTTGACTTTGCCACGCTTGTTGTGGATGGGTATCTTCTCGATGGGCATGCGGAAACCCTTTGTCCGGCCTGGCCATTGATGCTTCGGCAGGTAGCGCGTGGTAACATCTTTAGCGGTGCCGTCTGCTGAGAAGGCGATGAGGTATGCAAGGACTTGCCGCGCTCGGTCAGCCGCAGCACCGCGAGCGTAAAAGTCCGAATATTGCTCGGGTACTGCTGGACTTGCGATGATTGTACGTGAGAGTGGCGACACTGATACAGGTGTGTGTGTGAGGTTCGAGATTACTTCGGTCCAGTATGTGGGATATGGGAGGTCGTCATTATAATCGCGAGTCTTCGATTTCTTCTTCGTCAACTTCTCATCTTCAGTATCCGAGGAGATGGATATCACACTGCTGAGATCACTGCTATCGGAGTCTGGAGCAGTGGATGTTACTACTTTCCTGCGATTTCGAGGCGAAACTGGCTGTTGCCCAGCAGTGTTCAAGTTCGCTGGCGCGCGTTTGGCAGTGGCAGGTGTCAGTGTAGGGGTATTTTGCACGGCTTTGACGAAATCGTCCAATTTTTGCAGATTCTTAGGCTTGCCCTCTTCAACTTGACTGAAGCCAAAGCCGATCGGTTGCAGGCTGACCACCATACGTGCTTCGATACCCAGGCCTCGTATCAGTGCAGTGAAGAGTTGCTGACCAGCATCCTTGCTACCTTCGCACTTACGTGCCATATCGCAGAATGCTTCGCGGCTCTCGATGCGCTCACCAAAGCTGTCGGCGTGAGAGCCATGCTCTTTCCACGCATTGATCTCTGCCTGCAGCGTCGAAGGTGACAAGTATCCACGCTTCCGTAGAGTGGGCGCTGTGGTTCGCCACTTTCCCTTCCAAAAAGCTGAGAGGTACTTCAAAAGGCGCAATAGTGGATCACCATGCGCCATGTTAGGGGTTTCCGGCTCCATACGCTTGGATTTGACGCCCCAGTCACGTTGCCCTCTCTCCGATATCCCTGATGTTCCACCATGTGCAAGACTTGCTTCGTAGTCGCGACGAGCTTGTTCCTTTCGCTGTTTCGAAAGCTTGTTTTCTGGAGTGTCATACACCTTGACACCCTTGCTGCCAGTAGCCTTCCAAGTGCCCTTCTTTCCACTTTCTCCTCGCGATGCATCCTTCTTGACCTTCCTGGGTGTCTCTTGTATTTTTTGTATCTTTTGTGACACGACAGCGCGACTGAAACCATCTGGAATGCCTACATCACGCCAATATTGCTCAATCTCGCGCCAGCAACCGCTTGAAAGCCCCTCGACAAGTGTTTTCTGCACTTCCTTGTCCTCAATCCACGAGTTGCGTATCAGGTTGTGAAACATAAGCGTTTGCACATGAATGCAATGCGTGACATTCCGTATCTGGCGTTGGATCTTCGAAGGACCCTTTTTTCCATCCGATCTGGAGTCGAACGCCGCTTTTGGAACCGCAGACAATGTGAGTGCGATATCACCGGAGATCTTGGGATGCGGGCCAGTATCAGCCTTTTTATGGTGTTGAACGCCTAAAGCATCCTCCCAGTCATCCTCATCGCTTTCTTGGGAGTCTGAAGCTTCCGGTGCCTTGCTTTTATCTGCGTTGTTCAAGGGTACATCCTCAAACTCATTGTCACTGCTCTCGGCGTCTGAAAGGCCGCTGTCGTCATCAATACCCTCGAGAAATTTCTTCGTTTGTGAGAGTGTGCGATTAACTTTGGGAGGCGCATCAAATACGGATTGTTGCGGACGACGTGAGTGGGCTTTTGTTGCTGATGGTTTCGGGACTCGTGCGCGCTTCGGTGGCGGTTCTGGTCTTGGAGAATCGGATTGCAAACGCTTGCGAGACAGAACGGGCGGCATGACACCAAAGGTTGCACTATGTGCTGTACATGTAGTAAAGACTTTCGTTGAGGTGTGGTAGTCTAGAAAGTCTGGTCGGCACAGTAATGGCTGGAAGTGATGACGCACCTGTCCCTGTCAACGCCAGCCTTGTGGGACGATCGGCATCCAGATCACACGCTAAGTCGCGTGCCGCGCTTACACGAGAGCACGTGGTCTACTAATCAATCATCATCATATTGAAAAGACCTTCTTGGAAGCGAATGACAATCGGAATAAGATCGCTTCTTCCCTTGAGACAACTGCTCATGAGCGAGTGAAAGGCTGTCAATCATCACAAGCCGTTAATTATCAGCCCTGATGGATCACGTTAAGGTGGTCAAGGTATAGCAATACACATTTGATGATGATGAAGCAACGCGTCTATTACTTCGAAGCTATGCTGACCAGCAGGCCGTAGCTATATCAAAGTTGGGCACTGAGCTATGCGGAAGAAGTTTTTAGCAGCAATGTTGTGCAAGAGCAATATACGAAACCGAGGTCAGCCTACTAAAATGCGGCCTAACAAGACAGATTGGCATAGTTCAACCCATCAAAGAAACAAAGCTACCGGCAGCGTGATCATGAGGCGCTGGCAGCAGGGGTATATAGACAGCTTAGAACATTATTAAGATATCGCAGAGCATGCAGTCGGCTGTCGGCAATGTCCTCTCGCAAGCGACGAGCAGAGGAAAGGTGGAGATGATTGAGGTAATGGAAGCGATCAGGGCAACCCATATTTTGAGCTGCTAAAGCTCAAATTGGCGACGTGCAATGTGCAGGACCCACGGGGTCGTGCTCCTTTAAGAAGTGTGCATCATCGTGAGGTACTGGCCGCGGCATGCACACGACGGCGATATTACGCGGGCGGTGAGGCAGTTCCCTCGTGTTGGCGACGTTGATGACGAAGAAGATTGTCGCGACGGGAGAAGCCTTCAGTGTTGGGGCATCCTTCCACATGACAATAGTAGGTGATCTTAGCCGAAGCTTGCTTCACGTGCTTCCGTTGGTGGCGATTCAGGTCCTTGGGATAGAGGAAACCCTCGCCACAGGCCAAGCACCTATGAGGCCTCTCATTACGGCTAAGGTGTATCTTAACATGGCGGCTGAACTCAGTTAGTGAGAGTTGACTGTTGCTTGTAAGTAGACTCACTTGAGCTCACAGTTGCGGTCAAAAGTCTTGTTGCAACCTTCCACTGTGCAAGCAAACCCATCCTTACGGGGTGCATGTCGTCTTGAACAATGCGATGGCGTCAGGGATATCGGCTGTCTAAAACCAGGCACATATGTATCGTCGACGTGAGCCTCAACCGTAATTGGTTGCACAATTGTCGCATTTGTGTTGATGCTATGAACGGTGTCGTCCATGAGAGGCTGGTCAAAGCCATTCACATATTCTAGCACTCCGCTAAGGTCTGTGGTGGCAGCATTGTCGGCGTGGGCAGAAGGATCGCAGAAAGAGGATTCATTCGAATAGGCCTGATTATACGAAGACGATGTAGACGATTGGGACTGTAATGCGATCAATAATCGGCTTGAGATTCCGAAGGCCTCTGATCATACCAAAGAACACATGCACTCCCAGCAAGAGAGGGTACATTCAATGCAGCGCAGGGTACCATCCAACCCTGTGTAGAATTGCTCCATGGGAGGTACAGAGAAAGAGAGATCCATAGCTTGTTCTGCGGCCGCTACTGGCTGTAGGTAAAGGGTGAACAGCACCACAATGACCAAGCGCCTGTTCATGCTATGGTGGGGGGTTGACGCCTACAAAAGTATGTATGATAACGAGGGTGACAGGAAGTCGTAAAATACTACGCAACAAGGCAGCCGTGCGCAAACAAGATATGCCAGTATAAGTTGTGACAGTACAAGCGTAGGAGTAGATTTTGTGGATTGCAAGGAAGTGCGGAAGCGTAGAAGTGCAGAAGTGCAAGGTGGGTGGGTTGGATGCCTTGGGAGAGGCCGCTCGCTCACGGCTAAGCCACCGACTGATCTCATCGAGTCCTCCATCACTGCATCTACAAAACCGTCAGTTTTTGCGAATTAGCAGTGACGGATGTGCCATTGCGTTGCTTGAAGAATGAGTGAGTTAGTGCACGACCTCAAAGTCGTGCATTGCCGTTGTTCGGTCCCTTTGTTGTTGGCGGGGAAGATCGTCTTGACCAGGGTTCAATGCGGCTCTTCCATCACGTGACTTACAACAAGCAATCGAAAGCGGTGTGTATTGAGCTTTCGATAATAAATTCTAGTCAGGATGTCATTTTGCTGTTGATTCCATCAGGATATCAGTTTTCGTTCAGAGACTGCAGGATCACCGCACTGCTTGAACGCCACGTGATGCAACGCTGTGTCCTCTTGGTACCTCCATTAAACCTACCTTCACCAACGCCAGTAACAACAAGCTCGCGAGGCTCTCTCTGGTCTACTACAGCTGCTGCACTTGTCTGCTGAATCGAACGAGGAGTATTCCTTCACATTGATGAAGGAATCTACCGGGAGGTGCCAACACCAAACGAATAGCGCATGGACGATGTAATCCCCAGTGTCAAAGAAAAATAGATGCAACTGCAGAAAAAAATAGTGTTGCTATCAGAGCATCATTGATGCGGCTCTCTTCTCGTCGCGATCGGGGACACGCACTTTGATATACATTGCTCCTTTCCCAGCCTGCTCCTCCGTGCCTCAACATACACGACTCACCGTCATCCACAGGCAACCCACTCAGCCGCGCCAGTCGCAGATTAACGTCGCAAGTCTTTCCGCATGAATGAGGCAGGCTGAGCGCTAGATATTCTTAGGTATCGAGGATTGTACCGTGTAATGCTGCGCCCATCTGACAGCCAATCAAAAGAGACGCAATTCTGTAGCCTAGCCGCCTAAACATCCTAAATCTCTTGTGGGCGGCCATTCTGCACTCCTTCTCACAAGCTGCCACCATTCGTGCATAGCGATTGGATCCCATCAGCGTGTTCTTATACGGCCCCAAAGTGCTGGGAAGGCCGATGTGTCTGTGATCAGCTGGGCGCCTCGCGTACCCCACATCTTGGAGGCCTCCAGCATTCAGGGTTTGCTTCGTTCCTCTACACGGTCACCGTGTTCAAGAATACAGCTACCACTCTCGCTTACTCACAACCATCTCTCTCACATGTGTGGGATATGACGACCTCTGCACTCTTGCAGAATCAGCATATATACTGTCAGCAAGAGAGGACCTCGGTGGATTGACGTGTTTATCGATCACTATCTCGTCATAGCCGATCAGCACCAAACCGGCACATAAAAGTCCGGCAGTGTGGAACATGTAGTGATGCCCTCCGCACCATAGATTTGTGTTTCCCTGCTCTCAAAGGACTGGTGACCCCCAACCCGGACCTTTTGGTACAGCAAAACAATATACCAGGGACAGCCAAGCTTATTACATTGAGGATAACTCAATTTTACATTGTTCCTACAACCGCCCCCCCTCCTCCCCATTCCCCGAAATGCCATCCGTGAACCTGGTCAGGATTGATCTATACAAAGGAAGAATGCCATGTCAGACTGAGGTCGTATGTTTTCAACGCATCAACGAGGGTTGACATGGATCGAACAAGGTAAACGGCATGGCTAAGGTGCATGACTGTGTGCGCGTTGGCGTGATCTCTGGTTGAATAATGAAGACCGGGAATCATGGCCCAATTCCATGTTTTTTTGCCTTGAGCAACCAGTTAATGTTTGTATGTGTGATGTGGCTTCACTAGAATGTGCCTACTCAGTAGTGGGATCGTCCAAGGTCTGCAATGATGAGGATATCGCGTCCTCGAGTTGGGATTTTTTTGTGAGAAACTTGCACCTTAGTCGCGTAAATGATCATTTGTTCGATCAGAGTTGGGGGACATTACGCAAGCAGGAGCATCAGCTTACATACTATGTTATGATCATAAATATCGATTATCTAGAAGTCGTGATCATCAAGTCCAAAGCCACCATCAAACTCAATGACCATATCGAACCAGTTACCACCGCCGTACTGGCACTTGCTCGGTCCAACTTTCTTGAACCCTGCCTTCTCGTAAAAGCCAATCAGTCGCTCTCGGCAAAGAAGAGCAATGCGCCTTGCCACTCCCGAGTCCTTTATCCTTTGCACGTAGCTCTTGAGCAAGATTTGCCCAAGACCTTGGCTTGCGAAGTCCGGGTGAACGCACAATGAATGGAGGCACACAGTGTCTCCGTCCTCATTATGGCCAATGCTGGGTGTAAGTTGGTAGTTATTGCGGAAATCCTTCGGATAGTCCATCGAGTTGTCAGTGACTAGGTTGGACGATGACTTGGTACTGATGATGTGGGCTAGCAGGATTCGTTTTCGGTCTGAGTCGCGAGAATCAACGGAAGGGAATGCGCGTGTCTTTTGTATCGCTCCTAGAGGTCCTGGGGAGGTAGGATATGCTGACGAGAAAAGACCTGTGCAGAGCTCACCACATGTTCGCAGGCGGTACTCAATCTGCCAAGATCAGTATCTTCGTTAGGAACAGACGGATCAGTGTGGTGTAACAATTGATGTAAAAACGAGTCATGATTCTTTGCAGCACGAGATCATATACAACACCATCAGTACACAAAGGCATCGTGCTGCGTAACACCAGGTTATCAGCAAAGGATAGCATATGAGCAGCTGACCTTGATGTTGATGATGCTCTGCAAAGATGGGGTGACTTTGGCAGGTAAGGGCTCTGACGCGCATAAGCGATGTTGTGGTATGATGTAACGCCACACGTGGAAATGAGCGCAGATAGCTGAAGGCTGAAGCGCTCAAAATCGACACACAAGCGAAGAGCCAGCGACTTGCACAAGAGGTCGTACTTTGAAGGAGGACTGGCTGGAATTCACTGACCTTCTCTCTTGACGCTGCCTCAATTGCGTCGAAGGCAGCATGTTCAAGCCAGTCGCAGTCGTCGAGATCGTCTACATTCAGCAATGAGGAGAAAGGGTGAATCTTATTGTTGGCGATCTTCTTGAATGGGTCTTCAACCCGAACAAGAGACGTCCCATAAGGATTCGCCTTGCGCTGCTCGGGTGGGGGGCTCGCGGATTGCGGCTCTCTTGACAGCTGGGGCATCGTTTCCAAGGTCTTGTCGGCTAGAAGATCGCGTGGCATTTTGAGTGATAGTCAGAGCTTCGCACAGGAATCGATGGTGAGGTGCTGAAGGTAGCCGTGGTGTTGGTGGACGTGCCTGGGTGCTGTCCAGACCCTTGCCCCGCGCCGCATGGCTTCAGCCTTTGCCGTCGCAGATCCGCAGGCCGGTTGCAGGACGCTAGTACGAGGTGTCTGGCCCGCGATTGAAGCTGGTAAACAAATCCACCAGGAGCAACGTTGTTCAAGCTTGACACCAGTGTCGGCGTGCTGTGCACTGCTGGTGCCCATGTCTCATCGGCATGTCCACGATTCGGCGAAAAGCAGTTCAGGACTTTGGCGGGCCATCTGGCGTCGACACGGCGCGTCCAGCTCCTGCACCAGCAAGGAAGCTCAATGGCCTGCGCCTTCGCAGCACGGCTCTTGACAAGCTCGTACGGTGCATGGCGGGCGAGGCCGTCTTGCGTGCTGCGTCCTTTCTGCTGTACTCCCGATCGGCCCTGTCGGCCAGCTGTCGAGACGGCACGCTAACCCGGTCCTTGGAGCTGTGCTCGAGGCAAGAGAGTGCCTTCCGCGGAGGTCTCCAGACGTTGAGGAGGCAGGCACGGCCGGCCACGATGATGTCACTACGAATATCTGATCACAGCAAGGGTGTGTGCTGCTCTTGCGAGGCCCAAACCTCGGGAGAACTTGTCATCGAGCAGATCCAAGCTCGTAGTGATGCTCGGTGGGATGAGGCTGTTGCCCCGCCATGACCAGGATACAGCGCCAACCGTGCAGGAGAGCCGTTTCATGGTCCAGGCAGGTCGCTCCCGTGTGCTGCCTACGATACTGCCCAACCTCGCCGCAGGGTGGTCCTGCTATATTACTCGCACCGACCTCTTCGCCGCCTCTGCGCGTACCCGGCCAGCATGTTCGTGACCTTGTCCATGTCCCAGCAGCTCGCTCCCGTCGCTCGCTGATTATTAACCTTCCGCCGGAGCTCGAACGCGGGGCCCACCGCCTTCCACCGCCTTCCAGCAAGCACAGGCGGCAACTGTTGCGCCTTCAGAGTCTCTCGCAGTGCTAGCCAGCGCGGCGTGTTCCCTTATAAGCTTTCACCGGACGCACCCACGCACCCTGCCGGAACCACCTGCGTCAGACACACTCCCCGACACCCACCCCACCATACACTGTCCACCCAGCGTGTCGCCTCCACCAGCGCTCTGCACACAGTACCACACTCTCTTGCCTCCTTTCAGAAACGCCTGCATATACGCCGGGATCCGCCACCCCTTCCTGCCCACCATGTGAGTGCTCGCCCAAACCGCTCCTGTGCGACCGTTGCAAGCCGACTGCTAACCGCTGTTTGTTACTCCTACAGGCCACGCGTCACCATATCCATCACCGCGTCCGGCACACAGCTGGACAATGACCTGCTGACCCTGGACTTGCCGCCAGGCCTGACTATCAAGGACCTTAAAGGTTTCATCGAGGCCGAAACGAGTCAACCAGCCGCGTCACAGGGTATTTACCTGAATGGCCAGCCGGTAGCCAGCGAGACACAAACATTGGAGGAGGCCGGTATAAAAGACGGCGAGATGCTTGCAGTGGTGATCCGCCAAGCCCGTCCTGCTGCCAATTCCCAACAGGCGAACCGGAGCAGGAATACAGGCAGGCCAGCCGGGGGACCAGACCCAGAGGCTCTGCGCCAGCAGCTTTTAAGTGACCCTCGCCAAGTAGCTGGTCTGCGTGCCGAAGACCCAGAACTCGCTGCTGCAGTCATGGACCCCAACTCCTGGAGAGAGGTCTTCACCAATAGGCAGCGCCAGCAACAAGAAGCCGAGCGTGAGCGCCGCAACCAGATCGCCCTGCTCAATGATGACCCGTTCAATGTCGACGCGCAGAGGAAGATTGAGGAGCTGATCCGTCAAGATCGCGTTGTAGAGAACTTGGAAAAGGCATACAATGAGAACCCAGAGGGTGCGTCTCGAACCAATTCAGAAAGTCTGCCACATGCTGACAAACCCTAGTCTTTGTACGTGTGCATATGCTCTACGTCAACACCGAGGTCAACAACGTACCCGTCAAAGCATTTGTCGACTCCGGCGCTCAAGCTACTATTATGTCACCAGCATGCGCCGAAAGGTGCGGCATCATGCGACTCATGGATACTCGATATGCTGGTGTGGCTCGCGGTGTTGGCACAGCACGTATCTTAGGTCGTGTCCATCATGCGATCATCAAGATCGGCGGTGCTGAGATGCCTTGCGCGTTTACAGTCATGGAAGGCAAGGATGTGGATTTGCTCTTTGGTTTAGACATGTTGAAGCGTTACAAAGCAAAGATCGATCTTGAGAAGAACGCGCTCTGTTTTGAGGGCATCGAAGTGCCGTTTCTGCACGAGTCGGAGATCCCGAAATCATTTGAGGAGGCAGAGATGAACGAGCCTACTGTCGCTGGACCTAACGGAACCGAGATCGGTGCGAAAACGGGTGCTGTGCGCCCTGCAGGTGCCACAGCATCTGCCGATCACTCCGTCGCAGCAGGCCCTTCAGCAGCGCAACCACAGTCACAGTCACAGCCAACACCGAGTGCTGCAGCTGGCAAAGCACCCGTAGCGTCTTCATCGTCTAGCAGCAGGTTCTCGGAAGCAGACATAGCGGCTCTCGTTGGTAGCACAGGAGCTTCACGGGCACAGGTCATAGGGGCCTTAGAAGCTGCTGGAGGCAACCTCGATATGGCTGCTAGCATCCTCCTTGGTTTCAATTGAGTCGCACAGCTGCGCTACGTACAACGACCCCCGACGCTACCAAGATACCCTTTCATTTCACCTTGTTAGATGACTAGCCTAGTGCTCAGGGCATCAGCATGCTTTTGTATTATTGAGACGATACGCCCGTATAAAGCCGGTGTGCCAGGACCGAGAATCTACCAGCTCTGCACTACGTAGACAATACAGATAGACCATTTCTGTCCTTGTATGAACCATGTGGTTGTACACTCGTGCGGGTGCCTTGGCTGCATTCTCTGTCTACCTAACCTTGTACAGACAAGGCTTCAAGGTAGCCGCATCTTTCTTTCCACTTTCTTCGTCATCCTCTTCCTTGACTGCATTGAATTTCTTGCCCTTCATCCCCATCTTAAGCGCACTACTTGTCTTGAAGCTGCCTTTGGCGCCTGCACTCGTACCCTCGGTTCCAGCATTCTTGCCCTTGGTCGGCTGGGCGCCCTTGACAAATTGGAGCTTGACAAACATCTTGTTGCTCAGATCAATTGCATCGCCGGGTCTCTCCGGTAGCGCATCCAGCACAAATCCGCGCGTGCGCAAGACATCGACAAAGGCAGACACATCTGTGCCCTCGGGACCTGATGCGCCATCTACTGTCTGTGCGAGCTCAGCCTCGTCCGCGCTGTCCTCGATCCCCTCAACGTCGTCCTTCTTCTTCTCCTTGGGTCCTTTCTTCTTTGGTGGCTTGGCGCCTTTGTTGAGTGATCCAATGGAATTGATTGGCACAGCCTTCTTCTTTTCGACGCGGCCGAACCGCGATTTGATCTCTGCAACCCACAGTTCGCCCTTCCAGCGCAGGACTCGGTACGCTTCGTCAATGAAGTCCAACCAGTTCGTACCCATGAGCGCGAGGCAGAATATGGCGATGTCAGTGCTGTTGTCTTTCAGAGGCAGTGAGGATATGTCGGCGACTGTAACAAGGTCCTTGGACGGCCCAGATGGTTGCGACAAGTCGAAGGATTTGATGTCGACGTTTAGTGACTGTAGATGGGGCTGTAGACGGTAGGAGAGCGAGGCGACACCACATCCTAGGTCGGCGATAAGGCATTTCGAGCCATGCGTTCGTGGGAGGGGTTTGTTATTGCCTCGCGGGATGATGGGGCGGTCGATCTCTTCCTCCTGCGTTTCAGCGGCGGCAGTGGAGACCTTCTTCTTCTTCTCGCGCATCTGTGCCCTCCAAGGATCCTTTGCGATCTTTATGCTGCCGCGGGCGAGGATGCTGGCTACGTAGTCGTCGACGGGATTCTGCGGCCAAACTTCAACCTGCTGCGCGAAGCCGCGGTGGTAGTCCTCGAACATGGAGGGGTCTTCGCGAAAGAGCGAGAGCGAGTCGGCAGACGGCTTGGTGTAGAGCGATTCGTTCAGATGGCGGAAGCGTGCGCTCGCGAGCTTGCTACGCATCGACTTCTGGAGCGGTGTAAGGCCCGCGGGCTCGGGGATGAGGGCAACGGGATCCATAAGGGCGGGCACTTCAACGATCTTCGGGGCCGTAATGTCGGACTGCTCTGCCTTCTCTGCCTTCTCTGCCTTCTGCGCCTTTTGCTCTTTCTTCTGCTTCTTCTTCGACCGCTTAGACTCTGGGTCGGCGGCCTTGGGCCCTGCTGGCGTAGGTGCAGCACCGCCATCTGTTGTAGCGCCAAGTTCTGCAGCCTTTGCTGCGGCGGCTTCTTTTGTTGCAGCGTTCTTCCTGGGCCCGCGCTTCCTCTTCTTGCTCTTCTTCTCCCCTTCCGCGGCTGCCTCCGCGTCGTCCTCGGCCGCTCGCTCAAGCGCTCGTGCTGGCAGATCCGAGTTTTTTGGCTCTTCGGCCTTCTGTACCTCCGACTTTTCCCATAGCTTCCCCAGGTCCTCGGTGTTGACCTGCTGCTCTTCCTGCGCCCTCTTGCGCTTCAACGCCTTCTTGCCAAGCTTGTTCGGGTCCTGGGCTTTCGGTTGCTCGACCTGCGCAGCGATTGGCGCGGAGACTTTCCAGCCGGGCACGCTGAACATGGTTGCGGCGTGTATGTGGACGTGTAACTGCGACTATGAGAGGTGAGCGCTGCTTTGCGAGACTTGAATTTTTGGGCAGGGATGTTTTGCCGAGAGCGCGAGAGTGGGGCTCCAGCGCGGAGCTCAGCCGATCCGCCTTTGGAGACAGTCGCGTCAGCCCGTTGAGAAAACCATATATCAATCCAAGCTTTCGCCTTGTCAAACATAGGGAAAAAGTCCTCCGTCAAATCCTGACCATAGGCCACTGCACAGAACTGCCATACTGAGTATTGCCATGACCATTGATCACAACCTGTATCGCGCCACGCCATACTTGCTGCAAGGGGCGAGAGCACGAATCTCGGCGGGCCACTTGTGTAGGCATCTGGTATCAATATTCTACAACTACTCGTACATCAACTTTTTTCTGGCAATTGCAACCCTTATTCAAAGTCAATCACAAAAACACCACATCAAAGCTTTCGACGAGCGCCGAAGCCTCTCGAGCTCTTACTCCATCCTCGACTTGCAACACCGCAACACGCAAGCGATAGATAGAACTAATGTAGATCTTGAAAGATTCTGATGCCTCCATATATTAGCTGTTCTTGAATTGCTGCTCTAGCAATGTCAGCGTTGTACAAACTATATGAAAACCGCCTCAGGACAATATTTGCGATCTGTATGGAACCATCAATCGCATCAAGGTCAAAGATGAGTGGTCTGCCTGTGTCACAGAATCAGGTCAATGAGAATGCAGGAGAAGTTATGCTCTCAAGTGCGGGTGTCCGCAACCTATTTCTTGAATCCATTAGACGATGTGCGCTGAGCAGCTCTCCACCACAGTACATCAGACTTTGACACGTTGCTGAACAGTTCTGCAAGCAGTGTGGTTGTAGTACGCTCCCCCGATGTAAATTTTCAGCATCGTTAATTTACAGCTCAGTCTTGTGCTGACCGACCGAGTAGTCTGGTCTCAGTAGAGATCATTCTTCAACCGAGCTCGCATGATCACTACATTGAAGCATACTGGGCATTCTGAAGTCTGAGGCGAGAGTTTCTCGCTTTGCCATTTGCATGGTCACTGGCGATAAGTGTGTCATTCATCCCAGCATCTGGACGCACGAGCGGGCGTATTCCGGATTGCCGATAGCGAGTATACCAAGCAGAGCTCCAAACTTTGTCACAGGAGTCGACTCATTCGTTCTCTTCCAACTCTCAAGCCCGGCAGACTCGTGAGCTATACGCTGGAGCTAAAAAGTCGGTCCAGCTTGCTATTCTGCAAACGCTCGGACAAGCCCTCTATGGTAAAGCGAAGTTTGATGGTGATTAGGGAGAGTCAAATGAATGGTAATAACGGTATTTTGAGTTTCGAACATCAGCCCTATTCGCAATTAGCATAATCACGTCATAGCACAGAGGTAAAGGTCGAGGCTAAAATTGTGAACTTACGAACATAACGGACACCCCAATACAACGTACACGCATATCAAGCGAATCAATCCGTACTCAGTAGCGAAACAGGGCAAGAGGAGCGCGATTAGATAGATCAACTATATATGTAGGTACAAGAGAATGGGAAATTGCATATCCATGATGAATGTCGGCACTCATAATTTCGATTTTTTCCGAACTCCTTACTTCTCATCGTTTCAGCGATCCATGCTTGCATATTCGAGCAGTCTCTATCAAAGCTTCAGGGCTCGCTCAGTTCATGTATACAAGTCTATGTACTTTCATTTGTACCCCCTACACGTAGAGTTCACTGCAATGCCTGCAATGAGCAATCATTGTATGTTATCTTGCAATATGGCTTCAATTTATAGATATCCGCTGTAGGGGCCGAACAATCACAAGGCCGATAAGGCCAAACTCTGCCCAGGGCGCCGTGATGTAAAAAGGATTGCTCGCTGCTGCAGAGGTTGCGACCATCATTGTAGAGTTGCCTCTAGCCTTTACTGCGTTGAATAGAGTCGAGGTGACGACAATCTGGATAGAGTTGGGACCCTGTTTGAGGAACGGTGTGATATCTGCACAAGGCTCCGTAGGATCGATAGCAAGGATCATCTTTCCATTGATTCATACCCGCAGTGTATCCTTGATTGGACCAAAGGAGATAGAGACGCCGATGGTTGAGACGTCAAAGTGAAATTCGAATGAACTGTCGTGTTCTCCAACACCACTGACAGCTTCGAGACCAGTGATTTGGGACCATGGCGCCAGTGACCGGCTAACACGTCGAAGATACTCATACGCTGTCGCTGTGCTATCTTGGCTAGCTGGAATGTATTACTTGATAGACGGACCCCATGCTGTGATATTCGTCGGCGAGATTCTTGTTAAGTCAAACGCGACCATGCGCCCATCAGAGTGGTTGAAAGTGTTAAAGTGGTATTTTAAGCAAAGCTTATAAGCACTTTTTAATTAGTTCTTAGGGATAAATATGGTTATAAGTGCTTACAGGGGTTGTTACAATCCCATGCAAGTAGACTGCACAGCAATAAGTAACTACCAACCAAACCCTAGTTTTAGCCTAAAGGAAGGCACTGAGTAAAGACAGTACCAACCTACAGACCTTACGTAACGTGCTTGTTAATAAGTATAACGCACGTAACCTCTGCTTATTATTAAGTATAAGCTAATACTACTTATTTATAAGCAACACCTTTATTTTATTAAACTATCTTTAGTTACTTATTAATAAGTATCTTTTATATAAAAGTATATAGTATATAAAAATATAATCTTTATAGTATATATTTAACCTAAGTATTAATTTTTATTATTAAAACTTAACTTTTAACTTTAAAGCTAGAAAGTCTACTTTATACTTCTTATTATTATATTTAT